>PVLD010006266.1:60264-102464 GCA_004027595.1 Dinomys branickii
AAAAAAAAAAAAAAAAAAAAAAAAAAAACATCATTATTACAGCAGTATATATGCACCCATATTTATAGCAGTGCAATTTGTAATTGCTAAATTGTGGAAGCAACTCAAATGTCCATCCACTGAGGAATGGATAAAGAAATTGTGGTACTTCTATATAATGGAATATTACTCAGCTATAAAGAAAGATAAACTTGATGCTTTTACAGATAAATGGTCACAACTAGAGACCGTAGTCATAACTGAAATAAACAAGACCTCCATGTGTAAGCAACGTATTGCCTCACTAGTGTAAGAATCTGAAAGAGTGAATAAAAATTAGGAGGTTGGACAGACGTTGTGAATGAAAAGAACATGCTCAAAAGTAAAGAGCAACTGATTATTATATAATGGAATATTATTCAGCTATAAAGAAAGACAGTTTTGGGGACTTTGTGGGCAAGTGGTCAAAACTGGAGTCCATATTCATAAGTGAAATAAATCAGCGGTACATGTGCAGGCAGCGTATTGTATCACTGGTGTAAGAACCTGAAGGTAGGAATATAAACTAAGAGACATGAAGGAAATCTGTTCAAGAACAAAGAACAGATGGGACGAGGGAAAGGAGAAAAGAAAGAGACAAAAATGTATGTATGTATATATGAATATACATATATGCAGGAGGGCTAACATGGTTCTACTATTGTATTATATCACTTAATGCTAAGGAAAAATTGATGACGGGTTATTTGATCAATCTTGTATGTCTGTATGTGTTATTCTGAACACAAACTTCAAAGATATCAATATGCAAAGCAGCAACTATTGGTGGGTTTTTTTTGTTTTTGTTTTTGATTTTTTTGTCTTTGGTTTTTTCATCTTTTGTGTTTTTCTGTTGTTGAGAGGATTAATTGTCTGACCAATTTTGCAGGTCTGTATCTGGGTTCATATATATACACTTCGAAGATATCAATAGGTAAAGCAACAACCACTGTTGAGTCCACGTTACCTTGTCTGTAGATCAGTTTTGATTGTACTCTTTTTTATGCTAATTTGTGTCTGTTTGTTAATATGTTTTTGTGCTTTTATTTAAAAAAAAACAAAGAGTACAAAAAAAAGTAAAGAGCAACTGGGGTGAGTGAAAAGAGAAAGGAAAGAAAGGGAAATTATGTATGTGTAAAGGAAATTATGTATATATGTATATACAGGATAGCTAACATAGTTGAACTACTGACTTCTATCACTTTACTGAAAGGAACAGTTAATGATTAACTATTTGATCAATCTTGTATGTCTCCACTTGTTCTTCTGAGAAACCACTTTAAAGATAACAATACGTAATACAACAACCATTGATAGTTTCCTACTACTTTGTCTGTAACTCTGTATTGCTTGTATCATTCTTATGCTATTTTGTAAATGGATGTCCGTTACTGTGTTTTCCTTCTATTTTTAAATAAATTTTAAGAAAGAATAATATCACTTCTTTCTTATCCCTTTACATAATTTTTCAACTGTCTTTACTCTGTTGAATAGAGAATTAGTCAAGGGGGGGGCAGCTGTAGTTTGGCTGCTTACCCCACATCCTACCAGTTTTCTGAGCCTCCAGAGTACTTAGAAAAATGGTGCAAGAGGTAAGATATACTACAGTAGCATCTTGCACCAGGTAGAACTAATAGTACTAACAGTTTTGCTTCCTGCATTAGGAAGCAATCTATTCTGCTGCTTTACCTTTTCTTTTCTACCTTTAATCTCTAAACTTCTAAAGTGAACTTGATATTTAGCTGACAGCTCTATAGGGTTGAATGTCTTCATACATCATCAGAATAGTCATGGGAAAAGAATTGCAAACTTGCTGACATTTCTTTACTTCAAGTCACTAAACCTGCCCTTGTCTTCAGAAAAGGGCTAGACATAAATGGTTTGGGACAGAACAGACGCTATGAAGACTGGGAGAGAATAGGAGGTTTCCCTTTGAGACTACAAGATTCGAGCAATGTAGGATTGGTAAGGATGTGGAAAATGAAGCAAATCATTAGGTATACAGAATCAGTAGAATTATCCTAGAGGGCATTACTAATATTTATTAAAATACAAAAGATTACAGCTCTCCTTCTGGGAATACACTTTAATTTTAAATTTGCACTGTCACATCTATCCCTTCTACTGGCATCTGCACTCACAGACACTATTTCTTCCTGCCAAAGCCAATACATTGTTCAACTAGTCCCATCTCTGACATGATTAAAGCCAAAGCATCAAACATGTCCCCACCCTCTCTTACGCAATGGCTTATTTTGGGTAACTTTTAGATAATCATCAGAATGTAAGGCATGCTATCATTTCTTCCATTAAAAGCAAAAAGGTTACAGAGACCTTTTCTTGGTCTATGTCTTCTGCTCGCTATTGCTCCCCTTTGTTCACGAGTTTGAAAGAAGGTTGGTGTTCACTGTCTTCACTCCTCATTCTTTTTTTATGTCCACTCTAGTCAAAGTGTTCTTTTCATGGTTACAAACAACTGCCTCATTGCTAAATGTTACTCTCAGCCTTCACCTCAGTTCACTGGCAGCTTTCACACAGGTGACCATCTTGTCTGTCTTGGTTTCCTCTTACTTCAGCGTTTGCTTTCTTACTCTCCTGTGTGGGTTCTTACTCTTCTCCCTTAACTCCTGACACTGCAGTATACCAGAACTCAAACACAAGCTTTCCTCTGTATAGTATTCCCGTTCATCCTGTCTCCTCCCTCCTCTGCCTGTCATTTTCTCTAGTTCTGCAGCTTTAAACACCATTGAAGAGCCAATGACTTCTTTCTCTTTCTCTAGTCTAGACCTATTTTCCAAACTCCAAACTCATATCCAAGTCCACATTTGGCATCTGTGCCTGGCTATGGAATCAACACCTCAGGCTCAAAATGATCAAAACAGGACTACTGAGTTTCTCACCCCTCCCCATGTCAGCCTCCTTACCTCACGTGGGAGCAACTCCATCTTTCTTTTGTTATGCCAAAATCACCTGACTACATTTTTCTCTCATACTGTTCATCTAACCCATCAAAAAATTGGATTTGCTTTCCCTTCAAAATACATCGAGAGTTGAAACACGTCTGGCTACTCTAACTTCTATTACCTTGGTCAAAGCCAGTATCAAACTTTGCTTGTTATTGCAATATTGTCTTATCTGCTATCTTTTCTTGTTGCTTTAATTGCTTACAGTCCTATAGAGCAGCTAGTGGAATCGCTTCAAAACAAGTTACATCATTTCATTCCTTTGCTTAAAATGTTCATGCCAGATATGTGCCTGCTTTAGGATCCTAAAACTTGCTATTCCCTTAGCCTGGAATGTTCTTCCTCAGGACAGCCACAGGATTACTTTCTGGAAGTATACTTCATGGAAGTTTGCTTAAATGTCATCTCACTGAGCTTATTTCTACAACTCTACATGTTCACAAACCCTAGCCTATTTTCAAAAACTTTTTTAAAAAGGGTTGTAGGATCAGAGGGAAACTGAAAGATACAGGCATTTTCCACTATACTCCATCCCCATATGTGTATAATCTCCCTTACTGTTAACATCCCCCCCATGGAGTGACATATTTGTGAACAACAAGGAACTTACATTAACATATTATCACAAAAAATGCATCATTACTCTTGGTGTAGGGTTTACTCCCGGTGTTGTACATCTTAGTTTGGACAAATGCACATTGACACCTATTCTCCGTTACATTGTTGTACAATTTCCCTGTCCTAAAAATGCTCTGTGCTCTGCCTATTATTTTTCTTTTCTTCTAACTCCTGACCTTTGTAGTGTCTCCTAGTTCTTTCTCTTTCAGTTAAATCATATAGTTTTGTAGCTTTTGTAGACTAGTTTCACTAACATTCCTCTTGCTGCTTCTTTCTTTCTGAGACAGGATCTTATTATGCAGTAAAGGTTGGCCTTGAACTGGCAATTCTCTTGCCTCAGTCTTTCAAGTGCTGGGATTACACCATGCCTAGCTTCTTCTATGTATTTTCCTGGCTTAATAACTCATTTTTCTGTAGCACTCGATAAAATTCTATGTCCGTATATGGTGGTACCATGATTTATGGATTCATCTATTGACTAAATCTTGGTAGCTTTCAAATTTTGGCAATTGTGAGTAGCTTCGGCAAAACATCTGTATGCAGGATTTTGTGTGGACGTAAGTTTTCAGTTCCTCTGGGTAAATCCCGAGGAGCAGAATGGCTGGATTATATAGTAAAAGTGTGTTAGCTTTGTAAGAAACTCTCAAGTGGATGTACCATCCTTCACCCCCACAAAAGATCATCAAAGCTCCTACTGTTTCCTTCTCAGATGCCTAGATACTCTTTATCCTGACCACCGCCCCATAGCACTTGCTACCTTCCAACTATTAGATAATTTCTTTTTTTTGTTGTTTTTTTCTTTTTGAGACAGGGTCCTGCTATGCAGTTCAGGCTTGCCTTGAGCTCACTTTGTAGCCCAGGCTGGTCTCAAACTTGCAACGATCCTCCTGCCTCAGCCTCCTGAGGGCTGGGATTACAGGTGTGCGCCATCACGCATAGTCCAGATAATTCTTTTTGCCCACTGATACAAAGCCTGGACTAGCACCTGCTGCTCTTACTATATACTTGTTGAAAGAATGAATAACACAAAGGTAATTGTAGAAAGTTGTTGACTGAAACAATGTGAAAATAATGAAAGATTAGGTGTTCAGTAAGGGGTAAGAAATGATAGTATAACCATAAAACAGAACACTTTTTAGCTATTTAAAAAGATGAAAATTTATACATTAGCATGGAACAAGGGCCATGATATAAGTAAAAAAAAAACCCCAGTAAACGATAGAAGAGCCAGTATATTATGACATTACTTTTAGAAAAGTATGTGTATATGAATACATAAAAAGCATGAAAGGACACATATACATTAAACTATTAGTAATGGTTATCTTTGCATCATGACATAATGAGGGACTTTTCATTTTCTACACAAGAATTGCTGGACCCCACCACAAGTATACTGTTACTTGTTTTATGGTGTTAGGGATTGAATACAGGGCCTTGACTGCTCTACCACTGAACCATATCCTCATCCTCTGAGTGTGTTGTTTTATAATTAGAAAAAAAGGCAAAAAAGAGATATATTTATTGTTGAAGTATCAATAGTGAAACCAGAAAAATATGTTAGAAAAAGCTTTGGCAGTCCGAGTGGGTGCCAGGCTGTATTTTCACAGAGGTTCCATATTGTGATGGTGTGTCTTCCCTACCTTCATAGTTTAAGTTAGTGACAAAGAAAATGGAATTCAGCACTGATATAATTTTGTTTCAAAGCTTTCAGAATACTTTCCAATAATTTAAGAATACATTTGGTAACTGATAAAATATACTTCATTTCCTTTTTTTAAACAGAAGATTTTGCACAGGTTATAAGTACATCAATGGAGATAAAAGTATTAATAAATTAACTTATAACCAAACTATTTTAATTTATGTTTTCTTTTAACTATCACTATGTATGCAGAAGTTTTGTGTTATACTCATACCTACATAAAATTTGAATTCTACTTTTATATCATATCATATATAAGTATTTTCCACAAGCCACATAATCTTAAAGTGCAGTTTTTAATGGCTGTAAATAGTTTTTTGTTTTGTTTTGTTTTTTTGGCGGTACTGGGGATCGAACTCAGGACCCTGCTCTTGCTAGTCAGGCGCTTATTCCACTGAGCTATATCCCCAGCTCTGTAAATAGTTATATTGATACATCCTTCATTTGATTTTTAATTTTTTACAGTCATGTATAATACGACACCAAAGATATAGTCATATAGTCACTATTCTCGGGCTTTTCCTTAGAAGAAAAATAAAATATGGGTTTACAGAGTGTGGACATCTTTATGGTTCTTACTTCTCTGTGGAGTCATACTAAGCAACAGCAAGAAAACAGAAAATGACGTAAATCCTAGTACTTAAAGCTTATAGAGTTTATCTTTAAGTCATCCTATGGTTTTTCTTACTAGTTTCTTACTAGAATGCAGTTTCAATGAAATGCACAATTTTTCACCAGTAACTTTTAAGACCTACTTCTTTGGGTTACCTAGTCTCTCAGTCAGCCACAATTATGTATGCATGTTTGCTTGTTTGTTTTTAAATTGAGCTCAGGGGATACAGCTCGGGCAAAAGCACCTCCCTGGCAAGCTCAAGGTCATGAGTTTGATTCCTGGTACCCAAAATAAAAAATAAAAAAATAAAAAAAAATTGAGCCCAAAGAACAATGAGCTACACCCCAAGCCTTTTTTATATTTTGTAATTTTATATTTTCTTAAGTTACACAGCCTGGCCTTGAACTTGTGAGCAAACCTTCTGCCTCAGCCTCCCAAGTAGCTGGGATGACAGGCATGTGCCACCATGGCCAACCATAACCACATTTTGAGTGATCTCATGTGCAAATAATGGAACTAGGTGTTGGAGCAAGTTCTGTCCTAGACTGAATATTAATGAAAATTATTGTTTGACAATGGCAAGGAAAAGATATGTATTTTTAAGAGTATTATTTGATATAAAATACACATGGTCCTGTAAGTCCTAAGAGCTGGTGTCTCTTGTGTGATAGCAGAAATTTTATAAAACCATATTATCATGTAGGAGAGAACAATGTTGAGATAAGAAAGGGAGAGCAGACATAAATTATTCCTAAAATGGAACGTTAATTTAAATGACTAATTTTGTTCCCTTCTCTTCTTTCTTTTCACCAGACAAATCACTTACGACACCCACTACTGAAGTGATCACATTTATACAAAAATACAAATATGATATGACTTTGATTAAAATCATTTTGTATTTTCCTTTAAGAAGTATTTCTTTATAAAGTTGAAAGATTTATACCCTGAAATTTATAAAATATTGATGGAAGAAACTGAAGAAAACACAAGAGAAAGATATCACATGCTTATGGATTAGAAGAATTAATATTCTTAAAATGTTCACACTATCCAAAGCAATCTACAGATTCAATGTTGTACTTAGTAAAATCTCAATGACATTCCTGACAAATAGAGAAAATATAAATATTGATATCCACATGGAATCATAAAAGATTTCAAATAGCCAAAAGCACTCAGAAAGAAAAATCAATTTAGAGGCAACATGCTTCCTGACTTAACATTGCACTATAAAGTTATAGTAATCAAACAGCCTGGTACTGGCACAAAACAGACACATAGACGGATGGAAAAAAACAGAATACCCAGACATAAATCCAAGTACATATGCTTAATCAAAATTTGACAATGGCAAGAGGATGAAATGGAGAACAGTTACTCTGTTCAATAACCAGTGCTGAGAAACCTGGCTTTTTCTGGTACTGGGAATCGAAGTCAGGACCTTGAGCTTGCTAGGCAGGCGCTGTGCCACTGAGCTGTATCCCTAGGCCAAAATCTGGCTTTCTATATGCAAAAAATTTAAACTAGATTTTTTAACCTTATACCATATATAAAAATCAAGTAAAAATGGAGAAGAGACTTAAATATAGGGCAAAAAACTATAAACTCACAGAAGCCTACACAGAGGAAAAGAAATGTTTCTGCATTTTGGCATGATTTTTTTGGATATCACACCAAAATTTCAGGCCACAAAAATAAAAATAAACTGGACTATATTTAATCATAAATTTTCTGCACAGCAAAGGAAACAAAATGAAAGGCAGCATATACATTGGGAAAAATATTTACAAACCAAGTATCTGGTAAGGAGTTAATGTCCAAAGTTTATAAAGAATCCACGTAGCCAGACATGGTAGTAGATGCCTGTAATCTCAGGATTTTGGTAGGTTGAGGCAGGAAGATTGCAAGTTTGAGCCAAGTTTGGGCAACTTAGCAAGACCCTGTCTCAAAGTTAAAAACCAAAACCAAAACCAAAATACTATCAACCAACCAAAAAAATCCCAAACTTACTCAATGTGGAAAAAAAGACGTTAAAAATGGCCAACAGGTATATGAAATGGTGTTCAAAATCATAAATCCTCAGAGAAATGAAAATCCAGTAAGAGATACCACCTCACACACTTTAGGATGGCCATTATCAAAAAGTCAAAAGATAACAAATGTTAGCAAGGTACAGGGAAAAGGGAACTCTCAACATACTATTAGTGGGAATGAAACTGATGTAGCCTTTATTAAAAATAATACGGAGGTTTCTAACAAAATTAAAAGCAAAACTAGCATGCTCCATCAAGCCCTCTTCTGAGGATATATATATATATATACCCAAAGGCAGTACAGTAAAATCACCACCTCCTGAACATATGTGCATTCCTATGCTCACTGCAGCATTAGTCACAATAGCCAAGATGCGTGTAATGGGTAAGCTTAATTATGCAACCTGATTGGCGTGGGAGCCACAGAGGGGATCAGTAAAACATGCTTCTTGGTGTATCTGGGTGGGCCCTGGAGGTGTGACTTTGGATAGTACATATGGTCCCTCCTCTCTGGTACTGTTCTCCCGCTGTACGTCCTGGCCACCATGAACTAAGCATTTGCTTTGCCTTGTCCTTCTCCTATGATGTTTTTGCCAGCCAGAGATGAGTTGAATCCTCTGAAACTATAAGCCAAATTAAGCTTCTTCTTCAAGTTGTGTCAGGTACTGTGTTGTCAGCAACAAGAAAGCTGACTAACATGGAAACAAGCTGTGTCTGTTGATGGGATAAGTAGAAAAGGGAATCAGTGGTACATATGCATACAATAGGATACCGTGCAGCCCTGAAACAGAATGAGGTTTTGCCTTCTACCACAAGCAGGATGAATATGGAGGACATGATGCAAATGATGAAACAGAAGAGGACACAGGAAGAAAAGTACAGCATGAGCTCACTTACATGTGGAACCAAAAAATATGAAATAAACTGAGACAGAGAAAACAGCATTTGCCAGGGGTGATGGGAGTGGGAGGAAACAAGGAGATGTAGGTCAGAGGATGCAAAATAGCAGGTATGAAGGACAAACAAATTAGCTTTCTTGGTCATTTTTCTCCTTGCTGGGACGAAATAGCCCACACCTGTAACTTCCAGGAAAGATGTATCTGGGCTCATGCTTACGTAGTTTCAGTCCTTGTTAGCTGGCTCTAGGCAGAAGCATCATGGTGGAAGGGATTGGTGGAAGAAAGCTGCTCAGGCCATGGAGCGTAGGAAGCAGAGTCAGGAGAGAAACCAGGAGGAGAGGTGCCACCTTCTGAGTCAGGCCCACAGTGAAGTGCCTGCCTCCTTGGACCAGGTCACACCCCTTAATGGCAAGTCAGCTGAAACGCCTCCATAATTCAATCATCTTCCAAGGCCCCGCCTAGGACTGCTGAGGTTTTGGGGGACATCTAGACATGAACAATAACACTAGCCATCTCATGTACAGGTGGCTGTACTAATAAAATTTTGGCATTTATGCTAAGTCAGATTTTAGTCTTTCCTTTACCCTACAGAAGTAACTATAAGATGATGAATATTAATTTGCTTCACTATTGTAACTTTTTACTCTGTATATACATCTTATAATATGATGTTGCATAGCTTTAAAAATACAGATATATACATATACATATGGTATTTTAAAACAGGATAAAGTTATAATTCTTTACCTTGATTCTGATATTATTTCATTAATTGGTCCCCTCCTATCTCCTTAAACGTATGGCCTAAATCTCTCCAACATTCCCTGTAGTCTCTAACAATTTTGAAATCTTTCCAGTTTTCTAATATCCTATCTATTTTCATATATACGTGCTTTGTAAAAGCTGTACTACTCTGCTTGACATGCCCCTTTCAAACTTTTGGGCCCTATTGTTATTTTTCCAAGAAATACTACCTTCTCTGATCTCTCAGTTTGAATGAGAAATCTCTTCTGGGCTCCCACAGCACTCTGAATACTTTTCAAGTGTAACATAGAGCACACTGCATCATAATTCTTCATTTGCTTGTCTGAATCCCCTGCCAGACTAAAGTTCCTTAAGAGAAAAATCAGTAGGATTCTTTTTCTTGTGTTTTATTTATCTTCCTAACCCTAGTAACTTTCACAGTATCAGACACATAGTAAGTGTTCAATGAATGTTAGCTGGATGGATGGAAGAATCCATTAGTCTTTTTTTTTTTTTGTCTGCATGCAAAAGAAGTTTAGTCTAAATGTGAAGGGATAAAAGGGGATTCTCTAACACAAAAAGCTTCCTGGATTCATAGTGGTAATATGTTTCACAAGGCCTTCTCTTGTAAGTGGGATCCTCAACTTGGTAATCATTCCATTGTCACCATAAGACTTTCACTTATATCTCCAACCATGTTTCTGGTAAGATCAAAGGCCATGTCTATGATTCCTGGATAATCTGATTCCAAGAACTGTTCTTTTCTGTTAATTTTTTTTTCCTCTAGTTATTTGAAGACTAATGCAGTTTTCATTTATCTTCTTGTAATCATTTTAATATAAACATATGATCATAATTCTTGATTCTTACAACGCTTCTACCAGTAATAGCATACACCAGTAACTTTCATGCCCTTTTAAAGACTTTTCTTAACAGGTGACACCATTAACCAACAAATGTAGGGCAAATATGAAACTGGATGGCTTGGATCAGAGGGGCACCAGGGTCCCTTCCTCCTTGCCTTTCTAGAGCCTCTGTGGCACTTTCGTAGGCCTCTAGGGCTCTGCACACCCCAGTATGCAAGCCACAGATCTGTTATCTGGGTTACATGGAGTAACAGTGGCTTGTACAACATGTTACGAACTCCATTTATGCGTATTATTGTTATACCTTAAAGGCACTTAGAACATAATGTGGTTTAAAACATGTAAATTCTTAAGTATACTGAATAACTGTGGCTTGCTCAATCCATTTTACGTTTCACACACTGAGCTTTCTGAAATCAGGCACCTACAGAAGGAATAAAAGGAGCTCCGTTTTGCCCAGTCTTAGGAAAACCACCACTATTTCTCCCTTCCGCGCACTCTTCAACCAACAGATGTCACTAAAGATACCAGTAGCCAGAGGCAAAAAGAAGAAAAGATTAGACAAATGGAAATTGAGCACAAAAAACATCCAGTTCTCAAAACTGAGAAGTAGGTTTCCAAAGTAATAACATTTATTACACTGCATGCAACATTTTAACCAAAAATTTAAGAAAGAAATTTCTTTTATTAAGTTGCTCAGGCTGAACGGATCATAGCACTAAGTTTTGAAATACATGTTCTTGAAGCAATTTAAAACTCATTAGAAATAAAAGGCCTGGCCTAGTAGAAAATGTGGTAAAATTTAATCCTCATCCAAATGTTACCTGGGCTGTACAAACAGGAAATTGTTTTGTGCTACTGTGGCTAACCTCATTGCTGACCCTGAGCTGTAACAGCAAGAGCAGCGGAAAGCTGAGGCAAAATTAAAAACTTACATCAAAGTATATCATGACAGAATGTAGATAAATAAAACAGCATATCAAAAGTATTATTTTTCTGCCAGTCTCATAGAGCAGTGAGGTGGAGGTATTCTGTAAAACATGTAACAAGTCAGATACATTAGGCAATGAGTCCTTCCCCCTCTGCAGCGCCCTAATCACCGACTACCCAAATACTGCCCAGGAGAGGTGAGCAGAGAAGAAACCCAGTGGGTGTGGGGACAGAAAGGGTACCAGAATGTTCTGGCCTTTTCCTCCATGGGTTTTCCTTTCCTTCATCTTTGCTTATCAAAGAAATAAATAATGCTGGCTCTGCTGTTGTTTTTCCAATTACTCTTTCCCTCCTTTTAGGCTCCTGGGTGGGAAGCACATGGTCTCCTTCCAATGAGCATGTTAGATTCTCTAAAGGTAAGAGCTCAGGTAAGACAGACAGATAAGCTTGGGTGATGGGGTCCAGGACTGAAATCAGAGGAAGATACAAGGCATTTTTCTATTATCCTATGTAAAGTCCATGTGTCAAAGTCACAGTGACTGACACATGGACTTTACACAGAATAATGTTTTTTTTCCATTGAACTTTTGATTTCGCTTACATTTTGGAATTACAGGAAATCTTTAGGGAACAGTACTTCATCATAAACATTCAAAGTTTAGTATAATATTCTACAGCATTCCTAAGCAGCACTAAGGAATAGAGAAAAACTATTGTCTACAGTTGTCTTGACTTTAAATGAAATTCCAATTTAACGACTTGCCAGCTTTGTAATATCTGACAAGCTTCTTAACCTCTATGAGTTTCAATGTCAATTTCTTGTTAGTTGCAGTAATCACTGGTCTAAGAACTTTGTATATATTATCTAATTGAGTTCTCACAACCACCTTATAAAGTATATACTATTCTCCTCATTTAACAAAGAACTGAAGCAAAGGAGGCTAACCAACTTAGCCAAGGTCAAAAAACTAGTGAGTAGCAGATAATAATACCTACCTTAAGGACTCATCAAGGTAATTAATGTATGATAAATGATCTAATATAGGAACAGACACATAATGGCTGATTAAACAATGGAAGCTACCAATACTTAGTATAAATGGAAAAGCAGAGCCTTACTCAAACTGCTATCTTTTGTCAAGGTAAGAGAACACTTCGCTGGATTTCCTTCTCAATAATTTCTTGGTTTTGTCACTTGTATCCTCCACCTTGCTGCTTCTCTTCTTTCCTGTCCCCTTTTCCCTCTATCTTGTATCATTCTTCTTTACATAGTTATCTTTTTCCACATTTGCTGCAAAGTCTTTGTCTATGTCAGACAATATAATAGAAGAGTGGATAGCTTTTGAGCTTGCATAGCATATTTGACATTGTTCTATGAGACTCCTTTAGGGGTCACATGCTGTACACACATATACCTATGAACATACATGTCCTACAGGAACAAGAGGAAGAGGTGATTGCACTTATTGGGCCTTCTGCAGTAGTAAACAAACCCAAAAGGAAAAATTACATTTAATGAAACATTATCCAGAAAAATGGGCAGGAAAGATAATGACTGTGACTAGTAACAGGAAATTAACAGTTCTACACTTAAAAGTTCTATTGATTATTGATTCTTACATATGTACTACTTCATAATGGGAATTATTTCATCTAAAAAAGTAAGGAAATAGGAACTCAACACTGGCTATAGGCAGAAGAAAGGCAGCAAAGCAGAAGGCTTCCTGGAACAATAATGAGGTAGGGCTATGTAGCCCTGTCCAAAGAACAGTTGCTTGGTGAGTGCAAGAAAATAGCTTTGGATTAAAGAGAAGCATATTCAGTGAGCACCTATTGCATGTCACCCCCTGTGCCAGGCCTTCCATCCACAGTAACTTAAATAAGCCTGATAATCCTAACTAGGCAGGCAGATCAGTAGAGATTTATTATTCCTTATTTTATGCAAGAATACTAGACAAAAAGAGATGTAGTATCTACATCAAAGTTGTGGAGCTGATGCACCTTGGTACTAGCATTAGTTTTCATTAGTTATCATACCTTTTATTCTCCAAAATTTGTGCCTTTCAAATACACCAGGTTGTTTTTGGAAGAAGGCTCCACTATATATCTTAGTGTAATTAGACACTGAAAAGAATCACTTCACAAACTTAATTCTTTCCACAGTTCTGGTTGTAGAATTCATACCCCTATATTGCATATTTGAAAGTAAGGTGAACTGTAATTAGAATATTTAAAAAGAGGTTCATTTTTTTTACCTCTAGTAGGCAAAGTATTCTACTTTACATGATCTTCCTTTGTAAAAGTTGTTTTGATGTAGCTATGGCAGATGAAAATGAGAACATGAGTTTATTATCCTAAACAAGTGGTTTCCATAGTTTCCATACATGTATAATTCTCAAGCTCTATAAATCAAATGTGCAAATAAAACTAAGCATTTTAGTGAGGTTTATAATGTAACAGAATATATTTTGAATATAAACAAAAACAACTATTTTTCTACTTTTAAGAAAATTACAGGCTTGAAAAATGTAATATGATTTTAATGGTTATTCCTTCATACACCTATATAAGCAGAATTAAAGAGGTTTTAAGAAATCGTACAAAATTTGTTTTTAGGTACTCAAATACAAAAATCACAGGCAACTTTTGAGGTCAGATATATACAGTTGGTTGTGGATTTGGGAAAGTAAGAATAAACTGGTGAAATAGAACAGGATGAAGAAAAAGAGATCATAAGGAAACATTTCTTAGGGAGAAATTCACTGCATAGAGCCCAGTTCACAGCGGTCATCAGTGTATGCCAAATTAGATTACATGGGATCCAAGTCATCTTATTTCCATTCTTTAAAGTCTCAGAAAATAGAGAATTTTATTGATGAAGTTGTCAGAATTGTCAAATATTAGGGTTTATGGTAGTTCTTAGGCCGAAACTGCTAAGTAAATTGTAAACTTTGGGGGTTGTGATCCAAAAGGGTAAGTTTTACTGTAGAATTCTGTTTCTAGGGGTGTCATGCCTAAAAGTTCCCTTAATAAAATATTTACTGCCCTTTACAAGGATATTTCCTCCAAACTCAGTGACATACAGGTCTAATAATTTCTTGATTTAAGATAGCAAATTCTCTGATGTAGCTGTGAGCAATTCTGAATATGCTGTATCTTTTGGCAGTACTGGGGATCGAACTCAGGACCCTGCGCTTGCTAGGCAGGCGTTTATTCCACTGAGCTATATCCCCAGCCCCCGATATTGGCCTTCTTTTTTTTTTTTTTTGGTACTGGGAATCGAACTCATGACCTCAGGCTCACCAGGCAAGCGCTTATGCTACTGAGCTACATTCCCAGCCCTGAATATGCTGTATCTTTCAAATGTTTTTTCTAGTATATTCCTTTTACCTACTGACACTGGCAATTTATCCAAAAGAAATGTACCAAGTTAGCCAGGCACGCTGCCCGAGTTCTGATGCCAACATGGCCCTGGCTGTTTCTGTGGTGGTATTGCGGGAGTGAAGATGTCTTGGTTTAACATGTCTAGGGAGTGAAGATGTCTTGGTTTAACATGTCTATCGCACACTTCCCAAATTCACCCAGGCATAAAGGCTCAAAAGAACAAAGTAACATTTTTCTCTGCCCTAAAGATAAGAAGATATACTGCACAGACAAATATGGAATAGGATACTCACCATAGGTACAAATCATTTTACTAGCTTCTCTGAAGAGAAGAATTCCATTAGGAGATGATACATCAAAATTCAAACGCTGGGACCTAACAAATATAACAAAAAAATTAGACCTCATGTGCAGGAAAAAACCCAAATATAGGCTTAAAATGTCCAGAATTTTCATTTATGAGAAGCAGCCACATGTAATTATCCTTTGAAGTATCACTGAAATCAACAATACTTAATAAAATATGTACACTAATTTCCTCACTGTAAAGATACTTTGTAATTAAGAGTTATTTTCATTTATTTTCTAGTTCAGAGTTCATTTTTTTAAATATATAATACAATATCCTGGCATCCTAGATCACATATATCTTATCCCTTCTCCCTTCATGCAGAGTGACTGGTGGATAACAGTAACTAAGAAAAAAATCCATTGTGTATTTGTAAGGTTACACAGATACTTGACCAGAGATAGATTTATACATTCGATACCTCCTAAAAAATTCTGAAGTGACACACAGGAAACGCAGGTATCTTTAATACTGCATAAACACATAATGAATCATCTCATACTTCAAAACTGCATTTCAAATACATTAAATTACATTACAGATTATAGTTTCCACTGAACATTGCTTAAGTAAAGAGAAACAAATGCCAGGAGCTCCTGAGAATAATTCTACCTCCTGGCTCTGGATGGGCAGGAACAAAGTAAAGGACAGGGGAGCTGCCCTGACAATCACATTTGCTTTTTGGCATCACGTACCCTGGCTGTTGATGGCTCTGCTACACCTTGTTGCTGTGCTTTCAAGATCACTTTTCAGAAAAAAAAAAAAATAGCAAAAATATTTTTAAAAATTGGTTAAAGCCCTGCTTGCCAGGAATAGAACAGTTTACTGCTTTTCCAAAATACTTTAATACTACATAGCAATGATAATGTCTTAAGAATATTATGATTGATAAGTATTTTGATTTTTGACAATTGCATGCCAACACACATACAATTCCTGATTAAAGAAATGCACACATATAATTTGCATTAGGTTCTAGCATAATAAAGACAAGATAACATATTCTTGGAGATAAAAAAATTTTACCAGGTAATTCCAAGGACATTTGTATTACATGTGAATTATATGCCTATGACAGACATAAAATACTATATACAATGTAATAATTTTTTCCTTTAGTATTATCCTATCAATAACATATAATACCAATATATGATAAAAAGTCATTTAATGAAAAAAACTAAAATTCTAATATAAAATACAGTCAATTTTCCTTTAATATTTAAGGTACCTGTAAGAATTAAAAAAAAAAAAACTACAGCTTTCAAAAGAATACTCACATTTCTTTATCTGCCAGGTCTTTTTCCACCTCTTATTTTAGGGTAAAAATTTTAAATTGTTGCTGTGAACAGCTCAGCAACTGAGATAAAATTAGAGCTGCTCTGTCTGGGTATCTCCTTTCCAAGATGCTGTTTACAAAGAGGCATTGATGAAACAAGATGGCTAAGGGACAGGTAATTTGGGGCTAAGCCATATCCACAATGTCATATTTTAAAGAGGTAAACACAATTAGCTTGTTGCAGTTTTTTCTTTTAATCACATCTTTGTTAATATTTATATGCAGAATATTTGAATCTCTGCTGGTCTATGTAAATTTCAAGGCCAAGTAGGTAATTTCTGAGAAGTACTGTGGTTATTATTTCACTGAAAATTGTTGAGTGCATAAATCATCCAAATACTTGCATTCTGGCATAGAGGAGACATGTAACTCACAAGGCAAAGCAGGGCCAAATCCCCAGAGCTCCTAAAAGACAACTGTGTGTTCATGAACTGCTCTGGAACTGTTTCCTAATACATAAAATAAAACATCCCAGCTCAGAGCCTAGTAACCATTTCTTCTGCTTTAAAATTCTACAGAATAGCAGTTAAGCAGTGAAATAGTTAAAATAGCTGCCTTTCCTTGCTTTTTGTGATTTCAAATATTTTAAAGTAACGGTGACTATACTCTTCCAATTTTTACTTTATGAAGTCTTCATATATGTGTAAGTACCGTATATCTTTCTTCTTTTCTAACTTTGTGTACACACACAAACATTATACCTTGTCACTCTCTTTTTCTCTTATGTCTCTGATCTTCTTTTTTTTTTTTTTTTGCGGTACTGGGGATCGAACTCAGGACCCTGCGCTTGCTAGGCAAGCGCTTATTCCACTGAGCTATATCCCCAGCCCCTCTCTGATCTTCTTGTTTTCACTAATGACCTTAAATTTTGGTTCTTGGGCTTTTACTAAGCCTGAGTAGACACATAACAGGCAGGAATCTGACCTATGAGATGGAGATTACCGCCTACAATAAATTATTTATCCACTCCTTTTCACAGTACTTACCTGTTCTGCATCAGTTCTGCCATAAGTTTCAAGATGGGAGTTGTACAGGCTGGTTCTCCATACCACTGTTCAACAGCTCTCTGAAGAATGGGGAGATACGCTGGATACCTTTTATAAAGTCCGTTAAAGTATTTAAGGATTAAAATATTGTTCCTAAAATTAATGCCATTTAAAAATAAAAAAAGAAAATTCATGGTTGTTCTGTGTTTAGTACACAATGGCAGTTTTATAAATTACTCTTTTAAATGTGTACAACTATAGTTATTGGGAGACTGAAAATAATTTGCTCATTTGTAACATACCCTATAGATAATATTGCTTTGTTCTTGGTATTATATATAAATGGAAGATATAATTTTAAAATATTGTAATGTTAATATCAATGTTATAGGAAAGGAAAATAAATTTAGTTAAGAAGGAATAGAAACATTTAAATAATTATCAGGGTTTCTTGGGCACTATTCTGAAAAATTTTTATTATGGAATTTAAAAAGTACATAAAAGGAGAAACTATAACAATAAATCTTATGCATCTATCTCCAGCTTCAAAATTACCTTCATTTTTTTAAAGCTGAAGACTTGTTCTGCTTTGTTCCACTGTAGCTCCAAGAAACTTTTGAAATGTTAGGTTGAAAAAAAGCTCTGGTTCACTATTAATCTACTCAAGGTCAGTGTTGCTAAAAGCCACTCCCAAGAACATGCAAGAAGAATTTCTCAAACATCTCCATTAATATCAAGGAGGAAATACCTACAGTAAGCTTATGCCTGGGGCCAGTAGAACCTGGAAATCTCTGACTCAGCTCCCCCGGTGCTTTAGCCAACAACTGGCCTCTTTCTCACCAAATGGACATATAAAATATAGGATTAGGGCCTAAAACTACTACAGAAGAATTCCACGTCTATGCCTTCATTTTCTTTTTTTATCTCCTCAAATCTCTCTCAGATGTTTTCCCATGTACATGGCTCTTTGTTGCGTATGAAAGTGCTAAACTGAATCGCTGAATGGTGTTCCTTTTCATGGTACGTATAGAGCTCCATGGTGACAAACTTCCCCATAAATTTTTTCCCTTCTCTTACAATACATTTCAAGTTCCTTAATATAGAATACAGAGTCCTTTAATATGTGCTCCCTGCCTACTTCTAGCCTCTTCACTTAGCACTTTTACTCTAGTTACATTTCAGTCATTCCTAACTCCTTTGTGTATCATTTGATGCCAACTTGTCTCCATTCCTCTATACACTGCTTTCTTCCATCTAATGAAGGTTGTCTTTCAGTATTTAGTCCAGGTTTCACCTGCCCTGGGATATCTTCTCTAGTTTGTCAAAAGGTATCCATCTCTTCCTTATCTATGTTCAACACACTGTCTTGACTATCACAACAGGAGCCAAGGTTGGTTTGTTGTGTTATCTCTGTCCTGTTAGACAGTGAATTCCTACAGTGCAGAAGCCTGTGCATCTCTACCTGCTAATTCCTATTTGTCCCTCAGATTTCAAAACAGGTGTCAAGTATGGTATCTTTCATTTGAGTAAGGCAAAGTACAAAGAGCATAATACAAGACAGCTGGAAAAACCCCCTAACAAAACAGGTGTCAACTGTTTGGAAGTCTTTCTCTGACACCGATACAACTCTTACCCTACCTTGATTGGGACTAACTCCTGTGTATGGCTGTGGAATCCTGCACTAACATGATCATAGCACTTATTTATCTATCTCTCCACTCTAAGCTTTTTGAGACCAGAGATTACATACTTATTATACACATATTTGTCTTCATAAACTAGCCAACCTACAAATGAGATAACATTTAATTTTTTTAAAAAATGTGGATTTTACTTTGAAGCTTTAGGAAATAATTTAGACAATGTTCAGTGAAAATAAGCCCTCTAAAACTATCCCCCAAAAGTCTAAAAAGAATAGTTTCTTCTACTAGTGCTATTAAGGCTATATTTATTTATACTGAGACAATCGCCATGACAGGTACACAGTAGGAAGTCCTACTCTGTAACAAGAATTGTTTTAGAATCCCTGTAGACACCAAGGATCAAGACATTAGGAACATCCCTGCCACCATGGAATTCACATTCTAGTAAGAGAGAAAGTAAAATGTACATATGGTAGAAAGTACTACAAAGGAGAACAAAATGTGGAATGCAGATCACAAGTGAGTGGGTATGTGTGGGTGAGGTCTCAGATAAAAATGATAAAGTCAATGAACTTAATTATTAACTGTATGCAGGCTACTGTCCCATAAGTTACTATTCTGCTTGCTCTATGCACTGGAAAAGCTGTCATTTTTAATAGATGGTAGACCGTGCTATGCTATGTACCATGTTAGTGGGGGCCAAGGACCTAGAGGTAGGAAGGCACGGCTTTTATTCTTGCGGAAATTTATGCTTTATCAGGGTGGTAGACATATAAGGGCTGCATGTTCAGAGTTCTCTGAAGTACTGTCAGGGGAACACAGGTGAGAAAATGTTCTACAAAGAGATTTCCTGAGCACAAACCCAGGCATCACTAGTGAGAAAACACTGAGAAGGCTCACCTGGAAACTGAGAAAATCTGAATCTGAGAACCTAAGAATATTACAGGCATATAGAGGTCCCTTTGCAAAGAACTCCAAACTATCTTATTTTTCATAGCATTGTATTCACCATGGGAAAAGGCCAGGGGATACGAGAGGATGCTCCCTCTTCCGCGTGCAATGGGAGCGGTGATGATTCTAATATGTCCCTGACAGAGGTGACTGCCACAGAGAAAATGAGTGATTATTGGAAAGCAGAGTAGAGGCCTACTAAGCAGGGAGGTTAAAAGAACTTCAGAGTGAGCATGCCAGGCTCAGATTACAGGGTAAGAATCTAAATCCGCTCCAGGAGCTTAATTTTCCAGTGGCCTTGTGGGCACTGTGTATATATGGATAGGAGGAAGAGAGTGGGAGCCCTTCGGTAAAGAGGCACAGGTCTGCTACTTTTCACTAGATCCTCTCGATGAATTCCAAAAGTCCACGTCGGTTAATAAAAATTCAAAGGCATTAATGATGTGACACTACTTTAGTGGATGACAAATACGAAGGAGTCAAAGTATTAGCTTTGCTCCTTTACAATATCCACTATCA
Source organism: Dinomys branickii (assembly GCA_004027595.1). Classification (NCBI taxonomy): domain Eukaryota; kingdom Metazoa; phylum Chordata; class Mammalia; order Rodentia; family Dinomyidae; genus Dinomys; species Dinomys branickii. The sequence goes on from PVLD010006266.1 coordinate 80,828, forward strand.
ATTCATGCATTCATCCACTTAAGTATCCATTCATCACGCATCCATTCATTTAGCAGTTATTAGTAATCTCTACATGCCGGACCCCCAAGCAGTAATGAGTACAAAGTAATAATTTTCCTCCAGGATTTTACAGTAGAGATAACATCATAATACACTAGGAAGCAATACAAGTGTTTTTGTAACACAGTTAGGAGGATCAAGGCTTGAGGAGCGGTTCCAGAACAGAAATAGTCCACTAGCTCAGAGCTTGTAAAGGTGCTCCATGAACATGCAAACATTTGTATTTTTGTTCATGAAGGGAGCTGTATTCCTGGGAACTTCCTGCCCTCCTGTCTGGCAAATGCCTGTCCACCTTGCAAAGCCTAGGGCAACTTTTACTTCTTCTGGGAAGCCTTCTTGTTTTGCCCAGAACACTTCTTTATCATATATGTTCATGGCTCTTTGTATATATCATTGTTATAATGCATTAATATTTAATTGTTTATATTAGCTTTTATATGTCTACTAGATTTTGAACTTTTGAAGAGCAATCATTCACTCTTGTATTTCTCATGTCTGGCACAACATAGATACTCAAAATATAGTTGCTGAATTGGATTTTTTTCATGTTTACTTTCTTCCCTAGTTAGATTTATCCACTATGATATTACCAATTGCTTTCTTCTTGAAATATAGTTCTTTCAGGCATGGTGGTACATATTCAATCCCAGTTAATTTAAGAGGCTAAGGTAGAAAGATCACTTCAGATCAGAAACTTGAGATTTGCCTGGGCAACTTAGCAAGATGTATTTATATATGTATGTATGTATATATGTATGTAGTTCAGCCTTCATTAATCAATCAAACCCTACTCCATAGGCCATATAGTATACTATGTTCTATAACTTGATATTCAGGGGTTCCAAATAAATCCTATGTTTCAAACCATGAAATATGTGGTATCTATATAATAAAACATCTCTACTATCCCTTCCTAAATCTGGTGACTAGGCTAACTGAAAATCTGTCTCTTCCTATTTCTACATGGTTCAGTCTTACTTATTTGGTAAGATTCAGGGCAGTATCTTCTCCTTTACAGAGCGTTTCTTGATTCCCAGCTAAATGCAACCACTTTCCTATTTGTATTTTTGTTATAGCATTTGCCACTTTTGATTGGTTTTTACAAGTAATTCATGTAGGTATCTGACTCTTACATTATAAGCTCATTCGGGGAGTAGGATTTGTGTCTAAGTAACCTATATTTTTCTAAAAAGCTAGCACACTGTGCAAAGGACACCTAGTACAATGAATAAATGAGCAAATGGGATTCCTTGTCTCATTTCATATTAGAAAATTAAGTAATCATAGTAGTGGAGTACTTACTTTGTACCAGATGCTGTACTAGGCACTTTACATAATCAAAGAATCACAACACTTCTTATAAAAGAACTTATGAGTATTCTTAGCCCTGTTGAAGAGAAAACTATGATTTTTTTTTACTAGGAGTCGAACTCAGGACCTTGCGCTTGCCAAGCAGGCGCTTGTGCTGCTGAGCTACATCCCCGGCCCAAAACTATGATTTCTGACACATTAAATAACTTACCCAAGATCCATGGGTTAAGTGGTAAAACCAGGACTGGAATCTGTGACTGTCCTATTTAAAGTCTGTGTTCTTCTGCATAACTTTTTGTCTTTCCTTGCCTTTGTATAATGTGCTTATGTATATTAATAAAGAGCACTGGTTGCCTGACTGAAAAATAATAAGCTTCAAAATCATATCACAACAATTAACAGACTGAGTGTGAGGAAATAATGTTACTACTGTCAAATAATGTCAATAGGTATGACCTAGCTCAGTTTCTGTCTAGCTTATTGATACTTCAGACTAAGTATGACCCGCAAAAGTATTGTATAAATAGGGCAATGCACTACAAAGTGAGATGTTTTCCTATTGTGTTCTCACTACAGGGGCCAAGAAGTGTATCAGTGATTTTCTTTCAATTCTCTAGTTGTGGAAACAATTTATCAAGATGGTTGCCATGTAGTTTCAGGCAATTTAGTTTTAGAAGGATATAGTGATAAGCAGTGTAGTTTGTGTAGCAGTTAATGCAGTCAGTGTTTATAGAAATGTTTTTGAATTAAATAGATAACCACTAAAATGTTATTTTATCAAATAATCACCATAAATAAAATGCATTTTGACTTTAAGATGACATGTGTTCTTATAGAAATCTTTCTTCTGCATGCTAAAGATTGTATAACAAATTAAAGAACACACATTTATGTGGATAAAAGGCAAATAAACTTTCCCCAGCAGTAATGTGGGAATCATCACTGACGGTTTGACATATCAATATTTCAAGAAGAATAAATGACTTTCATATCCATTTTTTTAATCATATATTTATTCATTTTTGCATTACTTGAATACTTGGGAAAGAACCTGTACTTTATCACCTGAAACTGCTTAAAGTATTTTGAAATATTTTAATAAAGCTTTTTGAGTTATCAAATAATGCAACTTTTAAACAAATTTTACTATTATTATAAACATTTGCTCTTCATTCCTTGCCCAAAGGAAAACTATAAATCTTGTCTCAACTGAATGAACACCATTTATCATATTCATTTTGTTGTCAATACAATTATGAAAAGCCTTTGGCCTTTTCCCAGGGAAGCTGATTTGCTACTGAAACTCAATTATTATAAGCAAGGCCAGTATCAAACCACTGCATTTGGCAATCTAACACAGCTTCCTGCATAGCTGACACTTCACCCTCTGTCCCTGACCCTAATAACTTCAGCATCTATGGTCAAATAGAGAAGACAATGGTTTCTATTTCAAAACAAAACATTAAGGCCACGATTTTCCATTTGCTATTTTCTGCCATCTGCTGGACAGAAGTTTCATTTCAGACAGGTGCTCATAGGAGCTAAGTAAAGAAACAGAAAACAGAATTTATTCTTTGACACTGAGAGGAAAGCTTCTGACCTTGATTCTTGGTTAAAACTGTTGAAAATGAAAACATGAAATGCTAATTTCTGGAAAGCCTAGAGCTGTAGCTTGGTTTCAAGAGCACCATCAATTTTAAGGTGCCAAAAACTGATTTTTATGATTTTCCAACTAAAGGAAAAGTTTTTACTTTGCAACTTGTATTTAGAGAAATAAAATGGTCATATGTAATTTCAGCTTACCCTTCATAGTCAGAAGAATCATAAGACTTTCACTAATAAAATTTATAGTCTCTGTGTATATACATTATATGTTTATAATTAACATGTATTTGATTCCTCAGTGACATAGAAATATCACCAACCCTTCCCTGGGCACATAAATCCGATGATAGGCTTTAACAGTAACTAAAAATGCAAGCAGTATTCAAGTTAATGCTTAAAAATTTTCATGATAAATAAGAGTTCTCCCTAAACATGCCCAGATCACCAGTTAGTCGTTTTGGGCCATGGCTGTGGCGCAGCACTTGAAGACTATCCTCAAGAATTTATGACAATTCAAAGACTGTTTTTTGCAATTGATGAAGGAAGCTGGGATTGGAAAGATGTGAATAAAGCAAGTGAGAAATAGTTCACCTTAGAAAGTAAATGGTCAATTATTTATACTTACATAATCTGTCCCTGTTAGGGTCAAAGACAATTCTTATAATAACATTAAAGTGCTAATAATTATTTATGGTGACTAAAAAGGGAGCCATACATTATACAAAATGTGTTAACCAATTTTCATGGTCACAGCCAGGACACTAGATTATCTCCCCTTTTGGATGATGAAATCAAGCCTCAGAGAGGTAAAATGACTTGAAAGGTTTACATAGTAATTGAAGAGCTGGGATTTCAAACCTCATGTGTCTGATACCAAAACCTATGCTCTTTTTACTCTAACATGATGAGGCATGTCTGCATTCTTTTTTCTTTCTGTAGTAATCTTTGATAGTTGTATTAAATTATACACCAAATGACCATTTATTTTCTCATTTTCATGCCCATTAATATTTTCATCATGAAGAAACATTGCAGCTTGAGTTAAATATTAAAAAGATAAAATGCCCTTTTCAACCCTGCTAATTGAGATGGAGTAGAAATTAAAATATCCTCAAAAATGCCAAACAGTGAGATTCATTGATCCCAAGTAAAGATGTTAGCCAGATTATCCCTGCAACCTCAACATAAACAATCATCTGGGAGAAGTGATTTTTAAGTTGTCAATATTTAATGGCACCAAAAAAACGTGACCTCTCTGAGGGTCTCAAATGCTGTGCTCAGTTATCTGCGCTGCTGCCACTGTGCTGTAATTTTTAGCTGATTACACATTAGTTCATTTAGCTTTGTTTCCTCTTCCCTACTGTGCCATACTATTAAACGAAAGCAAGGGGCCTGGCATCCCTCTGTGCACAGAGCTGGTATTGTCACAGTGTAATAAGGATACATCCAGTCAAACAGCATGGTGTAGCTGGTCTTTGTGTTCAGTGCAAAGGCAATCCCTCGAAGATCTCTTGCCAGCCCGATCAACATACGCTGTCAGTGGGAAAGAGACACTGTAATTGATTTTCACGTTAGCGCAGAGCAGATGGAGTAATAATCAGGCAATAATGACCACATATCTGATTTTGATTCATTAGCTAAAATGCCTCGCTCAGATCCCTTTTTACAGAAAACCATAGACTCTTTAAACACACCATCAATCTGTTGACCAACTCCACGTTGCTTATTATAAATTGAGCTAAGTTATAATTCCAATAGCTTACGAATATTAACATTCTTAACATATTTAAGACTATTGTCAAACTAGAAAAAAAGACCAGGATTGATAATTTCACAAAATAGATATCCACAGGGTCTAGCTATTACTTAATAATAATGAATCTTAACAAAATTAACATATTAAATCCAGTCTCACTATACAGTTTGGAGTACCTGAAAATGCTCCAGCATTTAAAGATTCATAATGAGTATCCCTAATAACTTAGGACAAATTAAAACTGGCTAAGTAAACTACTGTTTTTTGATATATCCAGAATGGCACTTCCTTCTTCAAGCAAGGAAAAGATGTAAGGAAAAGGATCACACATTTAGTTGTAGGATCTGACTTGAATCCAGCTTTACCTAACTCACAATGTATCAGTCTCAGTTTTCTCCTCTATAAAAGGGGCTAATAATGACCCTTTCAGAGAGGCATGTGAGGAATGAACTTGTATATAAAATGCCTAGCAAAAAGGAACCTGATGGTTTTAAGTAGTTTGTAAGTGTTTAGAGGGAAAAAGAAAAGAAAAACTCTTGACTTGAATAAAAGAGATCTGACTTGTACTCTGGACTTTTAATTAAGCTGTCTTTAGGCTGCTGCTTGGGAAGAGAAAAAGAGAACTTGCAAACAGATGCTAGAATGTCAGACAAAGAGCACAAGTAAACATAATAGCAGAACAAGGGGTAACTGAGATGTGAAACTGATTTGTGAAGAGACTGTTTCAGTAGAAATATTCTGCCAGAAAAAGTCTCTGAACTTTTCTTTTTATTAGGTTTTCTCTTTCCTCACATCTTGCTAACAAAAGAAAACTTACTAAGTGTAAATTATCATTAAGAAGGCCATGAATCTTGACCTTCATCTTAATGGCTGAACAACATTTTAAATTAGCAAATAATATTTTACCTGTCAGAGTAGATGGAATTTTCATCCTCCCCGCTTTTCATACCTAAACGACAACTCATTATTTCTGTTTTTTTTTTTTTTTTGCGGTACTGGGGATCGAACTCAGGACCCTGTGCTTGCTAGGCAAGCGCTTATTCCACTGAGCTATATCCCCAGCCCCAACTCATTATTTCTGGATGTCTTTTATAAAAATATTTAGTTTTTACTGTCTAACAGTTTACACAATGATCGTTACCTGGAGTTCAGAATCTGCAAACTCTGAATCTGTTTGTGCTTCTTTAAGTGACTTACTCCTCTTTCTTTCATCATCTTTTCTACAGTTAGCTGGCCTCCTTGTAGTTACCTCATGTAATCTATTTTTAAAAATCATTCTGCTTATTATGCAGCCTTAAAAAAAAGACTACCTGGAACTGTACTTCTCTTTACCAGCTTTCCACATTTCTCACAGCTTCCAGAACAAAATACATCTAAGACGCTTTCTTCTAATAGTTCTATGACTGTAGTCTATGCATTTCTATGGATTCCACATTTAGCTCTACCATCCAGTGAGGTGGCCTTTTTTGTTTTTATTATATACTTACAGGTTACAGGCTACTCTTCAAGTAACCTGAAGCTCCATCAACAAATAAGGAATCCACCATTTAACTCTAAACTCGTGAATAAGAACTATAGGTTTAATTCTTTTAGCTGGTATAAAGGGCTTTTAATAAAATATTTTGGGATTGCATTAAATCAGTCTAAAAATTTAGGGAGATAAAATATTTTAAACTACTGTTATATAAAAGGTTAATTTTTCTTCTATCACAATTTTTTAAATTTTGTTTTTTAACTCTTTTCACTCTTAAAAGATGTCAAATTGATAGAATTGTTCTGACTCAAATCTATACTTATTTTATTGGAGTAAAATATGGCCATAAAATTATGTCAATGTTTATTTTAGAAAATGTTACTACAAAGCGGAGGAGACATATAATAACTAAGTGTAAGTTTTAAATAGACTCACCTGAGCGGGATAGTATAACGTTAATGTGAATAAGAAACATATGTTTTCCCCACATTTAAAAAATTAGTGCATATGGGTTCCATTTTGATACATTTGTACATGCACAAAACATATTTTACAGATTTCTTATGTTGAAACAATACTTCGTATCTTCAAGCAGTGGAGAGTACTGTATTTATTTTGCACAGCACCCAACACTAAAAAAGTATTTTCTTGACAGCCAAAATGCATGCAGCTCTGATACTGGATGGGAAAAGTATTAATGAGGAGCTGCACTGGGCTACTAAATAATTTTCAGAGTGAGGAATGATCTGACTGAAATGTAGAAAAAGGGGAACCACAGTTTACCATTTCACTTAAAATAGTACAAAGAAGTTTATTTTAAATGTTGCCTCTCTCCTGTGGTTGGTCAACACTAAACTGATCTGAAAAGTGACAAGGTCCTGTAATTTTAGTGAAGCCGTTTGGTGGAGCACGGTAGGTCTGATAATCTAATCCTACGGATTCCTTTTGGATAGTCCAAGGAGAAACTGCTGAGTGCTTCAGTCGGCTGCATGGTGAACAGTTGTCTGCGTGCCAAGTGTGAGACGGATGGGCTGGGAAACAGCTGAAATGCGGCTACTTCCACCCTGACCCCCAAAACAGGGTTTCTAATGGAAAGTCTGACAGAACCTTTACTGTAGTGGCACTACTGGGGGCAGCTATAATATTATCCTCATAATTCTACTATATAATAACAACAAAGAAAAAGGAGGTGAAGGGTCATTGTGCTTTGTCTTTAGAATTAAGATGGCTGTCTTCATCCTTACAGCATACTCTTAATTCTGGAGACACATCTTAATAACCTCTAAATAGTTCCAACAAAAGAGCCGTGTCAGAGGAATGAGCAGGCCCCAAGGTGTTTCAACTGGAGTGTTTTCATCTGCCTTTATTGCTCTATCCCTCTCCAGAATTAAGGCAATAACCTGTGATAAATTATTCAGGAACTGCTACAGGGATCAAAGCAAAATCATTCTGTTAAAGTGCTGTTTGCAACATTTGGCACTTAGTGCGAAAACTTTTAATGTGCGCATGCTGAAAATCAAGGATTTTAAATAATTTAACATTGTGGAGTTTTTACGAAGGGACTAAAGATAGCAGGTTTCTATTTAACTGCTCCTCTTCCTCTGAGAAGTTTCCATTCATTTTCCTTAAAACTGATGACATCATGGCCAAATCAAAAATGATGCATGAGTCAGGGAAGTATCAGACTGTATTCTGCTATGGATAAAATTAAAGGGAGAAAACCATATGTTTTGAAGTAACACTCCAGAGCCAGGATTTGTCAAGGTAATTTTTTTTTCTTTTTCCTTTACTTTGGAGAGGAAAAATCCAAGACAAAAATTCAATGTTCTTTTCAATTTTATTAGGACTAAGTAAGAAAAACAAAACTATAAATTTAGGAGATGCAGCATTTCCTTTCTTCACAACTATATTTCAGTTTGGCAACATAGGTCCATAATGTTTAAGTTCATCCTGAAATCTGCATTTGAAAAATGTCCATAAATAGGGAGTTAGAAAATCCTGGTAAGGGCTGCAAATTAAATGAATTTGGCAGTCCTGTGGCATTTTCATAGAGATATTTTAACAGCATCACCTCCTGTGGATTGGAATACTAAATACTTTATTGAAGAACAAAACAGAACTGTTTTTATCTCTAGTACTTGCAAAATGAAGTACCTGAAAGCACTTCTGCATGTATTATTTATTCATCATGATAGAAAAATAGCCTTAACCTAATAAATTACATTTAAAAGCATTTAGTGCAAAAGTTTTGTTTATGATAAAGCAACAGATTTAGTTCTTTATCGGTAGCTTAGAGCACCAAGTTTTCTTTATACAAATTAGACAGATGGTGCTTACAGTAGAATTTACTAAAGGTCTGTCACAACAAATGCAGCCAAGCTGCATATTTAATCACTGCAGAATCTTGTCTACCTGCAGCTGCCAACTGCTAATCCAATTTCCCTGATAAATGTGGCAAGAGACACGATCAGCAATAAAGAGCATCTAACTCCATTTTCCTGCAGGGCGTCTTTTGATGAACATTTAGGACGGAAGCACGGAGTGCACTGTGTGGCCTTGGTTCGTGGCAGCTGCATGCATTCTGAGGCACAGTTCTCAGGTTACTCACTTAATTCTGCCACTATCATTACGTTGCTATTGATCTCAGTAGCTGTTGCCTACACAGCATTACTCTAGATGAAGCTGAATCAGGCAGTTATCATGCATCAAACTTGCTCAAAAGCCTGGAGATTTCCCCTTAATTACTTGTGATTTTATTTGCAAATACCGTTAAAGTGTAATCAAGCAGTCACTTTCCAGGGTCGTTATGAACTTGCTGGTTTAGGGATATATCACTGGAACTCCATTAAAAATGACTCTAGGAAGATGGTTTCTATCAAACTAGATGGGATTACATCAAAACAGGCTTGGAATATAATGAAATCTTCAAATGAGGCAAATGTAATTTTTATAAAGATGGTGTTTCTGAATCTCACTGCTCCTTTTTCATAGAAGGTAGCAATGGCCACCTTAAAGATGCAAAGACTTTGTTGATTAGTAAAAATAGGTGGAAGACATCTAAAAAATATAGTTTAAATAGAGTGGAAAGTCTGACGAATTTCAGCAAGACTGTAAACACCAAAAATTCTGTGAAATCCTTTTTGGTATTAAAATTTTATGACTATGGCATCCTGATAAACATTTATTTTAAAAACTCTATTTTAAATTAAAAGGTGTAGCATTTGGCTAATTAGATTTTGGCAGAATTATGCAAATATCATCAAAGGCCATCATTTTTCTATTTGGCTTCTTACTAGTAATTTTTCTTAGTGAAGAGAAGGCATGCAAAAAGATGGTTAATATTCAGATATAACTTGAATAAAAATAAAATATAACTTAAGCATCATCAACAAAGGTGCTTACATTCTCTAGAGTGCCTTTATTAATCTTTAAAAAATAATAATCATTGTCAATCTGTTTAAATAGCTCTGATACATTATATTTTCAGGAGATACTATTTTCTATTTAGCAGAGCTTGTGCTTTCCATCCCCCATATTAAAATATAGGGCTGTTTTGTCACAAACAGCTTGCTACACTTAAGGATTTTACTAATAAAACACAATGTTGTCTTAGATATTATGACTGTTGCCACAGCTGAACTGACTTGTCAAATCAATCCTAATATGGCTCCCACAGGCACATAAAAACCTTATTTAGCTATCAGTTATCCTAATCACTTTGTTCAGTTTAAGAATGCAATACTTCAAGACCAGCTCCTATTTATACATATATGCCTAGCCATTTAATAAAGTTTGATTTATATAAATTCTTGTTTAAAAAATATTTAGAGATGTAGTGTTTTAGCATGTTTATTTGTACATGGGTATGTTGAAACATACCACGCAGGGTGGATGAGGGAATACAGATATTTAAAGTGAGGTCCCTCAAAAAAATATCCTGTGAAAGATAGCAACTGCCACATGAGACAAATCTATGCCATCTAATCAGGAACTGACTATCCAAAACCATGTGCCAACTTCAAAGTTTAATTGTGTAAGAAATCTGAAAGTGCTGGTATGAAAACTGCAACTCAATGACACATGCAATTGGGCATACAGATCCGAAGAGGTACACAGAGATGTGTAAAAACCTTGTTCTGGACCTAGATATTCTAGAAAGAACAAAATTATCTTTCTTCAGTTTAGAAACAAACTCACCTTCACATCTTCTTGTTTAAAGTTGTTGTTAAATATCTGTAATACTGTTTCAAAAGAGACTGTAAGAGGCATCATGAAATTCTCAAATTCATCCTCATCTTCACCTATCAGAAACAAAAGGATCACCATGGTTTAAAATGCATGCTACTGTATAACAGCTTCGGCACTGAGAGTTGCATTCAGGCTTAGAGATGTTCCCTAGAAGAGGTCAGCCTACATTCATACCCACGCCACATTCTGTGCTTTGGCTCATTGAATATTCTGGTGTTTTGCCTTCTCTTTTGCACCAAATGAAATAGCAAATTTACTTACCAGCCATTTTTTTTCCCCTGGCTTTTTATTGGATCTAATGGACTAATGCCCCAGGCATCTCAGCCCTTTAGCTCCTGGGGCTGCCAGAGCTTCCCCAAGCCTTTCTAAGCCTCAGAGACAACCCCCTCCCACCCCTGTAGGTGCCAGGGCGCTAAAGGGCTGACAGACTCAGGTGCCCAGATAGCTCTAAATTATTACTCTTTTATTTATGCTCTTTTAAAAAAATAATTCATTAAATAGGTGGCAGGGAAATCTTTATCTGCCAAAAAGGACAGGGTGCCTCATGGGTCATCTGGATTTTAACTGCATTCTCCATGGGTATACTTCTGCTTACACCAGTCTTCCTTTTCATTATGGACAGGAGGAAAAATAGAGACATTTCCTATTAATTTTTCACTTTAAAAGTAAAGTATAGTGTCCTCAAAGATTGTCAAAGTAGTCTTCACTTTACACATAGATATGCACAACTGGTAATTTAGATAGTATTCTTTTCAAAAGTAGTTTCTTTTAAATGAGATTGGATTATCTCATTCATCCTATGCCACAAGGAACCACCAATCCCACTTCATTGCTGATGAAATAGGCAAAGACAGATTTATGGTGGCACACTTGGACAACATGGTCTAGACCTTCTGATTTAAATGCAGAGTTTTTAATGCAGAGTTTTAAAATAGGACATTAGAGAGAAAATAAGATTTCATGATAATGACCAGTAAGCCGAGTGTGGTGGTACATGCCTGCATGCCTATAATCCCAGAATTCTGGGAGGATAAATCAGGAGGATTTCAAGTTCAAGTGCTGCCCAGGCAATTTAGGAATTTTTGTCCAAAAAAAAGAGAAAAAGGTAAAGGCCCTGGGTTAAATCCCAGTAGTACAAAAACAAAACAACAGAAAGAAGGAGCAGTAGTCCTCAAAGTTTGATCCTTCAGCTAGCACATAAGTGTCACCTGAGGACTTGTTAAATGCAAATTTCTAGGTTCCATTCTAGATCAAATAAATCAGAAACTCTGGAGGTGGGATTCAGCTAGTTTCCTAGACGATTGATTCAACCATCAGACAAGCTTTATCCTCTTATTTTATAGATAAGGAAACTGAGGTTCAATGTCACACACACAGGAGCTCAATGACAAGATCCTTTGACTCTTAAGGAGTGGCTGATTCGGCTGACCCTGAATTTTTTTATGATTTCTCTTTTCTCTTCAACTTCACATATTTTGTCTCAGGAATCCAAGAGAGTGAGGCATTTAGCTTTGTTGACAAAGAGCTGCCAAAAGGCCAATAAATCTTCTGTTCCAGACAAGGGTCAAGGTCCTTGATAAAGAGCAGGGCCAAATCAACTGTCTAGTGACCAAATTAGTCCTTTTAGACACATCCTCCTCTGCCAGCTGGTGGTTTAACGTCTGGCCTATATGGAAACCTTCCTTATTTTTTAAGGCCCACATCAAATGATAGCTTTTCCAGTATCTGGGCTAAGCTCTCCTCAGTCCCTTCACAAGTACTTTCCCTTCTCCCTTTGGATTCCCATGGCCTTTTTTATTGGCAGGTCCTTGAACTCGAGGCTGAGCACACACTCTACACTGTACCACTGAGCTACACCCTAAGGCCCTTGCCTGACTCTTTAGTACAGGACTGCCTTGAATTCCAGATATTTAAGCACAGATCTAATAATACCACTAATACGACCACAACCACCACAATTTGATTAGGGTTATAGTCCCTACTTGGCTGGGGGTAAAGTACAGTGATAGAACACTTGCCTAGCATCCATAAGGACCTAGGTTCAAGCTGCAGCACCATATACATCACACACACACACAGATTTATTAGTATATATGTAAATCATGAATTAGCCTCCATTCATAGTGTCTTGGATTTAGCTTCTGGAGAACTGAGACTGCATCTTTGTGTTCCTCTGTGAAACAGCATGATGCAGGGCTCTGCAGTTAAGAGCTCCAGCTTCCTCCAACACACAGTGTTTTAACTCTAGATATTCTTCTACTAAGCAGTCTGAGTCTCAGTTTCCTCACCTCTGAGGATAAAATATCTATCACTGAGAGTTACTGTGAAGATTACGTGTTGTAATACATGAAAACTACAAGACGGTCAATAAATAGTGGTGGTACTAGTGTTAGCAACAAAAACAGTGCCTGGCATTATATTGTGTTATGTATTTGAATGAAAAATAGTTGTTCAATAAAGGTAGTTTTAAAAAAAATCCTTTTTTTAATACCTGATATAAAATAATACAAATATAAACATTACCAAATCCTAAACACAGAATATATATGTACATTATATTTACACTTACTCTAAAATAATTTGAAATGTAGGGTTATTATTTTTCTAAATGTTGAAATATTATTTGTAACACTGTCAAGTGAGGAGAGATATGGATGTTGGATAGAATAGAGGCCCTCAATTAAGTTTATTTAAGCTTAAATCCTGGCTCTGCTACTGACAGTTGTCCAGCATCTAGGCCTTCCTGTCCTCATCTGTAATTAAGAGATATAATAGTTCATAAAGTTTGGCTGGGAGAATTAAATGACAAAACATCTGTAACTCTCCTTGCTGGCACTTCATAAATGACAGCCATTAGCAGTTTTGCTGTCTTGAGTTTAACATGGATATATACAGAGAGGTGATTATCGTAATCAAATAAAGTGCAACAAGATTGCCAACCTAGCTTTGCATTTGTGAACAAAGCTTTTCCAATGAAGTATTTATTTTCCCAAGGTAAAGATGTTTTTTCAGAATGAAGACAAATTCAGAACTTTATATTTCAACGCTTCACTTAACATTCTGAGCTAAAGATCAAAAAACTTCCTGATTCGACCTCTTTCTCCAATCAGATTTTGAGGCAAATGAATATTGGGAATACAGAAACAAGGCACGATGAAGGCAGGAATGTGAGGAGCAATTCTATTTGGATATATTTCCTCAGAAAGGTCTTCCCTGATCAATTTATCTAAAGCAGTATCCAGTGTGCCTTCCCCATCAGTCTCCAACCCCATAACCTGCTTTATTTTTCTAACAGGACTTGCTGTGACTACCAATTTACATCTTTATGCAGTTATTATTTGCCTTCTCTACTAGAACAGAAGCATCTCAGGGAAGGAACCTGGGTCTGTTTTCATGACAAGTATATCCTAATGCTGGAATAGAATCTGGCACTCTAGAAATATCTGTGGAGTGATTGAGTAACAGAAGTTAATTCCTGTTGAGAAAAATGGAATTCCTAGGTAACCACTTGGGTTTAAGGCTGACAAATGTCAGATACTGTTGGATTACTACTGAAAAATGTTTGTTTCAGTTAGCACTGTTCCTCTGTTATGGAACATACATGTTTTTTTGCTTAAATTGGAGTACTGACCATTTTTGTTTATATTATGCAAACAATTTTATACAAATTTATCAGAGATTTTTTCATTTGTGTTACCACAGAGGTATCATTTACTGTTTCTGATACAAAAGAAAAAACATGAGCTCGTTATCTTACAACTTTATATTTAGGTATGAAGTCCTATATTTAGTATGCCAAAATTATATGTAATGATTTTACAAATAATAAATAAAGCTGCTAGGTTTTTTTTCTTACAAGCAAAGGCACAGAAACCAACATGATTTGAAGGTGAAGGACTAATTTCCAAACTAATATGTCATTGAAAAATAAATACTAACATAAAATTATTAAGTTCTCAGTCATACATAAAGAAAAGTAATAAATACTTTGGCTTTCGGTAAAAATCCAAAGCTAACCATTCTCTACTGAGTTTTTGATGCAATGATTGAACAGAAAGTTATTCTTTTTAGACATTACAAATATTTTTTGTTGTTACATTAGAATAGTATGTTGGCAGTCAGATATTTGTAAGAGATTTCATTTATTATTTTGTACAATTTAAAACCTCAAATGGTGGAATGTAAAGGTGTACAGACAACATAATATGGTACAGCCACTGTAGAAAGCTTGGCAGTTATTCAAAGTTGCTATTTGACTCAGTAATTTCACTCCAAGAGAAGTAAAAGCACATATTCACAAACAAATGTTCATCAGCAGTATTATTTCATAATGGCCAAAAGATAGAATTAACAGAAATCTAAAGTGCTAATCTAGAACTGAATAGATAAGCAAACTGTACACATATACAATGGAATATTATTTAGCCATAAAAAGAACAAAGTACCAAAGTATGTTAAATATGAGACTTGAAAACATGCTAAGTGAAAGAAGCCAGACACAAGAGCCACATACGGCCAGACAAAGTGGTGCATGCTTTTAATCCCAGGACTTGGAAGGCTGAGGCAGAAGGACTACCATGAGTTCAAGGCCACTATGGTGTACATAGTGAGTTGAAGACCAGCATGAACTATATAGGAAGACCCTGTAGCCCCCACCCCCGCAAAAGCCACATATGGTATGATTCCAGTTATAGCAAATGTCCAAAATATGATTAATCCATAGAGTCAGAAAGCACATTAGTAGTTGCCAGGGGTTGGGGAGAAGGAAACCTTGTGAATATTCTAAATATAATAAAATCCACTGAACTATATATTTAAAAGGGCAAAACTTTTGGAATGAGAATCTGAAAATTTCAACAAAAGTAATCTGGTTTGCTCTTCTACCTCTTCCTTTAAATATATAAAACAGTAAAATTTATTTCTGAATTCAAACAACAGCTAGATTCCTGGGGATCTGAAGAGGTGGACAAGGAGAAGCATGTAATAAATATAATTATGGTAGTTATAAATGATGATAGCCAATTTTTACTGAAGATTTGTTATATGGTAAATATTGCGTGAAATATGTAAGCATTAGTGATGGCAGGTTAGTAGGCAGAATCATAATACCTTAAAGACACCCACATTCTAATGACTGGAACCGCATATAATTTTACCATATTCAAACCACATAACCATTCTTCAAGATAGGTATCTCCACTTACTGAGTGAGAAAACTGAGGCTCCTTGAAATTCCCCGGGATGTTTCTTTTAATTCCTAGAAAGATACACTACCCAGTGTAGACCACTACTATTCCTTTTTAAAGAAACCTACCCTAAAAGTTTCACCTCTGAAGCATTTTATTTTCTGGGGTGTTCTGGACTCTACCCTCAAAACCAGTTATTAAAACTGGATCTAGAATTAATGGGCAGCTTTCTGCCTACAGGGCCATCTAATTAGTCTTAATTATCTCATTATAGAGTCTAAGTATTTCCAGCTGCTTCTTTACCCCTTACTGCCCCCTCATCTATTTTCCAAAGTGTCGGCCAAGTCATGGACACAGGTGATATTTGATGTATTTTTCCATCCATGAGAACGTTAGCTATTTCTGATCCAGCGCCCCCCTTGCTAATTCTCCCTGGGATAGCTGCCTTTGTGTCCTTAATCTATGAGAAGGAATATGCTTTGCCCAATTATAAGACATAAGAATACATTTTAAAAATTATGTCTTATTTTCACAGACTGTAAGTCTGACATATGCCTATGTAGGACAAATAATAAACACAAATCTTTTATTCCACAGAAGCTTAGAAAGTAATCCTTTAACCTTTCTTCTCACTGTCCCCAAGCCCCAAATCAATCATTTGGTCTAAAGAATTCAAATAAAAATGAAGTAGAAAGAGCTAGATTTCTTATTGAGAAGGCGTAACACGAAGTATACATACAGTACACTATTTTGGCTTCTAAAAAAAGACAGAACTCTCTTTTAACCTCCATAAACACCATTTTAATATTAGTATTCCCATATTAAAAATACTGCTTAAGAGTTTAAATACTCAAGGAATTCAACGTTCACTCAAATTCTAGCCACATGATTCTCATCTGAGTAGTTTAATATAAGGCATTATCATGAAATAGCCAAGGAAAGACAACTACTGGTGACACCAAGCAATTTCAAATTTGTAAGCAAACAATTTGCAACTCATAGTATCTGCCCCTCCCCAAACAAACAGCTCTGTTTTCACACCTCCCCTCTTTGATATTTGTCAACTGAATTCACTTTCATTTGAATTAAACGAAATAAAAGGTTTTTATTTATTCTAGTATCTTATACTGAATAGCAGCTCCCTGGAGGTTCCCCATTTACTGGCTCAGGTAAACTCTTTCCTTTAGTTTATTAGATTGACAAAGTTAATTTTAAAATAACCCAGGGAGCCTTAAGTGATTCTTGGAAGGGCTAACATGCATGCATACAAGGTTGGTCACCCATTTATTTCTGTGTGATAGCTTTTTAGACTACAGAAGGAACACAGCCGAACATCTCTTACATGTTTTGAATCATCGTTCTAATGATGAAATGATTTCAGTTCTGCTCCTACGAGTGAACACTTTGTCAAGTGCAGCTGAAGTGATGTGATAAAGTGCTACAACCATTTATTGCCCCAATACCCCATCTTCATCTGAAATACCACTAGGGGCACACACCATCTAATTAAATTCATACAAAGTACAAATTACTGAATAGAAACCAAAATGCACTTCAGAGTAAACATCAGTTAATGTGACACCTACTTGCCTTCCCTTTCTCTAATCACTCTAGTACGCATACCATATATATGTATCACATATTCAATTTATTTTGTAAGATTTAATTAGAATATGTTTCATATTTCAATTCAAGAATCACATCCAATATTTTTACAAGCAGGTTGGTTAGGTGTCTTATCTGTTTTTTCTCATTCTTGCCCACACCCACCCCATACCTCAAATTACAAAGTTTGCTCTCAAATTTTTTTACTTGAGAACAGTTTTTATTACCTAATGTTTTTACTTCTTTCATTTGATACATGGATCTGTGCTACTTTTGACAGTAATACCTTTTCTTCTGTTTCCATGATAGTGAACACACGATAGAAAACTACCAAGCCATATATACAGAAGTTCTGACAGCAACATTCCTGTCAATCTAGCTTATAAGACAAGGCTTCAAATAATAGAAACTACGTTCAACAATACTCAGCAGATGATCATCCACAAAGCAGTAACACTGTGAAGTGGTAGTAAACACTTCTGAATGTAACCAGCCACTTGCTATATTTTGTCTTGGAGAAATCAATGATCAGAGATACTTCCAGAAAGACCCTGATAGGTAGAACTGATACTAGGCGCCACGATGACAGCATCTGGCTACCGTATACTTGTCATTCACTCAACAAGCATTTAGAGAACACTTACAATGTAGAGACACTGAGCTTGATGCTAGAAAAACATGAAAAGACAAAGTCAGCACTGAAAGTTCTCAAAATGATTTGGAAAAAGCAACTCTGGTAATTTATATCAGGAGTCACTGCCTGATGGTTACAAAATGTATTTATTATTTTAAAAAGTAAAAGCCATGTAAAAAAATAAGGAAAGAGCCTCTTTTAAAGTAGTACAAAAGTTCCTTGAGTATAGTTGCTATAGTTTTTAATTTCTTTTCTTTTTTTTTTTCCTTTGGGCACATCATCTTTGTGCAGGGGCCATGCTAATCTTCCCTCTGTCGTCCCAATTTTAGTGCCAAAGCGAGCACTTTAATCTCATCTGTAATCCAGATACAACTGACTCATATTGAGCACCTATTGTGTACCAGGTACTTCTATCATAGTCTCTTTGTTTCACTCAAGACATCGAAAAATACCTTTTATTTAAAAAAAACCACTTTGAACCAAAATATACCGATTTATATTGTAACAAGCATGAGTTGAAAGGAATCTAATCTGGGAAACAATAAAATTCCATTAGTTATTCGAATTATATATGTTTACTTCAGTTTCTTATACCTCACATATTACATTAAGCAATCCTAAATATAAACAAATCTGCCATATAGAGTCTTTCTGGGTATTAAAAAGTGAGTATCAGTTATTAATGTAATGATAAATGCAGTAGTGCCGTGGAATAGAGTCCACATTGTGTTCAGGGTCTATCCTTTGTTTAAAGCTACTACAGATAGACGGGGTTCTTTTGTGCACGGCCACTACATGAAAAAGGGAATCTTGATCTATTTCATTTCAAGGTTCTGAAGATGTGAGCAATGTGAGGCTATTTTTAAGAAATCTCCAGACATTTCTCTTTTACTTTAGTCTCCCTCTTTCAGTGTGTGAAAATGGTACTTTTAAGGGTTGCAAAATAAATTAAGTCTAGACAAGGGTTTAAAATCTTCTTTCAATGCTCGGACAATGGGAAAACAAGAAAGGCAAGCTCCTTGAGGTCAGGGCCAAGTATGCCTGATTCATCACTGTCTTGGGCTCAGAGTTCCGCACTGTGCCCAGTAAGTGACCGGTGAGGACAATGACAGGGTCTGGGGCTGCTCCTCCTCTTTTCAAGGGAGCAGCCGAGAGGTAAACAGGCTGGTGTGCAGTATGAAGAGCTATCACTCAGTTAGATCTTCCATTTGCCTAAGGTAGCAGATGACTGGGTTTTGCACACCTGGTTTACACTCTTCAAATATTTATAGACAGTTCTCTTTGCCTCTAGCCCTACTTGTCACTTAGCCAAGTTATACATACAAGGTTCTTTTAAGCTTTTCTTAGAGATCAATCCCTCTAAACTCTTTAATCATTCTAGTTGCATTTTTCTCAACTTTTTGGCTGTTTGTCTTTCTGGTGACTTATTCTGCTGAAATTCATGAAAATAATATGGATGTAGACCATTGAGAAATTCACTCACCTTTCCATTTCAAGGTTCAATGCCTTTTTATTTTTTTTTTGGCGGTACTGGGGATCGAACTCAGGACCCTGCACTTGCTAGGCAGGCGCTTATTCCACTGAGCTATATCCCCAGCCCCTCAATGCCTTTTATGTACAAAATAAAATTATTTATCTTCTTTCCTTGTGCACGATCACATTTAAAAAACTTCATATTTAAGGTGACAAGTTAATCAATACATTTCAAGAGAAAAAATATCATCAGTATTATATTCACTAAGGATGGCCCTGTCATTGATTGAATCCTCTCATGTGTCTATAACCACTGATCTAACCTGTAGAATTGAAATGTGGAAAATGGGAATCCAGAATAACATGTTTACACAGAAAGCCTCAAGCGCTTGTTCTTAGGGTCTGTCTATTTATGACTATTTCTCATTAACTCTGCATTTACAATAAAATAAATTAAAAACAAGCAAGAATTTTTTGAACAAGACTTCAAGAGCACAGGAAACAAAAGCAAAAAAGACAATTAGGATCACCTTAAACTAAAAACTTTCTGTAAAACAGCGGAAACAATCACAGCGCAGAGACAACCTACAGAATGGGAGAAAATCTTTGCAAACTACTCAACTTATGAAGAGTTGATGTTTAGAATATATAAGGAACTCTAAAAACTCAATAGCAAAACCAACCAACCAACCAAACAAATCTGATTACAAAATTAGCAACAGATCTAAATAGACATTTCTAAAAAGAAGACATACAAATCAAAACTATAGTGAAACTGCACCTCACCATAGTAAGAAATCTTGTTATCAAAAGACTAAAGATAAGTGCTGCATGTGGAAAAAAAGGGGACTCTTCTACACTCTTGGTAGAAACAGTATGAATGTTCTTCAAAAAATTTTTTAAAAAAGCCTACCATATAATTCAGCAATTCCACTACTGGTTAAAGATCCAAAGGCAATGAAAAGATCACTGTGTTAAGTGAAGCAAGTCAGACACAGGAAGACAAATGCCTCATCATCTTGCTCATATTGCGGTCTACAATGGTTGATGGGACCGTACTGAAGAAGAGAATGGTGGTTTCAGAGAAAAGGGAGAGTTGTGGGGTTTGTGGCAGGATGGAGGAAGGTTGCAGTCACCCCACTGTGTAGTGGCATGCTTGGATTTCTTACTCCTACTCACAGGTGGATAGGCATATGAAGTTCAAATGCACTACACCACTACACAGTGGGGTGATCACAGACGACAAAGATGTACTATACATTTTGAGAAGCTAGATGAAAGGATTGTCCAAGTTTTTATGATAAATAAGAGGCGACAGACATATTTAACACTGGGCTAGGGATGTAACTCAGTGGCCTAGAAAGTTTGCCTTGGATATACAAGGCCATGGCCTTGATTCTCAGCAACTCCCTGTCCCTAAACACATGCTTCATATAGCTTAAACATTATCTAAGATATACATGTCTTGAAACATTACATGGTGGTTCATTAAATATGTACAACTTTTATGTATCAGTTAAAATAATTTTTACGAAAATTAGAAATAAGTAAATTTTTTACCATTATAAAAGTCACCTATTTAAGATGAATTCAAATAACCAGAAGTGGGGAAAATTACCTATAACTTACCATACAAAGAAAAAATTCAGCATGCTTTAGTTATTTCATTTTAAACTTACAGATAAAATTGTATGTATTTATCACATATAACGTTTGAGTGTATATATAATATAGAATGATGAAATTAAACTAATTAAATGTGTATTATTTCATAGCTATCATTTTTGTGGTGAGAACACTTAACAGCCACTTTTTTATTATTTCTAAGAATACAGTATGTTGTGATTAAGTATAGAAACCTTGGTACACAAAAGTTCTCTTGAACTTTATTCCTCCTATCTACCTGAAACTTTGTATCGAATCTTTGACCAGTATCACTTTACACTACATCCCCAACTGCTCAGCCTTTGGTAACTATCCTTCTACTGTCTCATTCTATGAAATCAATGTTTCTAGATTCTGCGTATCAGTAGGATCATGCAGTGTTTCTTTTTTTTAATTTTATTTTAAAGACAAAAGAATGGAGACATATGAACCAGAAAAGCCATAAACAATACAGAAAATACAAAGTTATACAGTATATAGTAGGGAATTAGAACTGGATGTTGTATTACATAGTTATCTTCACATTAGTTAACACAAAAACATTAAAGGAAATACCAAATTATAGATAAGATAGTAGGGAATTTGCACTGGATGCTGTATAATATAAAGTTATCTTCATT
>PVLD010006267.1:0-15737 GCA_004027595.1 Dinomys branickii
TCACCTTTGTTACTCAGTTACACAGATGATGGCCCATTTGATCATTCAATTTTTCTCCTCCCTCATCTCCGTTGCCCTACCACTCAATCAGTCATCTTCCCTGTGATAATAACTGTACTCCTGGGTTTATCTATATCCTTGGACTCTCGCCTTGGGAAGAGATATAGCTGCCTCAGACTATACTATAACATACAGGGGTATATACAAACTGCCATGGTTGGAGGTGGGAAAGCACATATGCTCACAGCAGACCGCCCAGCTCCACCCTGTCGTCGTGCTATGGGTGGGGGCAGGTCCAGTCCATGAGGTGCCCTGAGTGGGGCCCTCAGCGGAGCAGCCACCGGGCCCACAGCGGAGCAGCCGCAGGGCCCACAGCGGAGCAGCCGCGGGGCCCTCAGTGGAGCAGCCGCCGGGCCCACAATGGAGCAGCCGCGGGGCCCACTGCAGAGCAGCACCCACGGGGCCCGCTGCAGCGCAGCCGTGGGGCCCACAGCGGCGCAGCCACGGGGCCCACTGTGCAGCAGCCATGGGGCCCACAGTGGCGCAGCCGCGGGGCCCACTGTGGCGCAGCCGTGGGGCCCACAGTGGCGCAGCCGCGGGGCCCACATCGGAGCAGCAGGCAATTGTATTCTCATGGAGCTCTTTTCCTGAGTGCTGGGACTAAGCTGACGAAGGCTGGGGCTTGGTTTATTTGTATCAGTTGCATTGGTTTTCTAATTCCCAGCCTCCCTTCTGACAAAAAATCTGGTGTCTCTTAATTAGCTTTGTATCTGCAGGTTGGTACAGCTTTATGTTATTGCTGTTATATGCTCCTAATTTACTTTTTCAGCTACCACTGTAGATCCAAGCAAAAGGCTGTTGGCCAACTTTGAAGTTTATTTCTACCTTTTACTCTTTCCTGTTGTGTGTGGATGAAAACTAACTTGGCCTATTCCTTTAGGGATGAGCCATTGGTGTTACCTGGTATGACAGCTTGTGCTTCCTTATAGCCAGCCTGAAGGAAAGAGCCATGTCATTAATGTGACTGTGTTAAGGTGTTTTCCATGATAATGTAGAGCAATACTGTTTAGAAATCTGTCCTTATTCCTGTAATCTCAGCACTTGGGAGGCTGAGGCAGGAAGATCACCACTGAGTTCGAGTTCAAGGCCTGTCTGAACTGACCCTGTCAAAAAAAAAAAAAGTCTATCCTTGAATAACCTTGGAAGGCCACCATCAGTACTGTTGTGCTGGTTAGCTGTGCTGATTTCTGGGTTCCATTTGGACTTAGGTGTGTTGCTATCTCTTATCTCTGGTTGTGGATCATAGGAGTTTTTAGCAAAGTCCTACACCCTGACTGCAAGTCTTACATGCATTAAACTTTGAGATGATAATGCAGCATACTGTCTAAAGATATCAGTAGCACATTCAGAGGCCGTTGAGGTCTAGGTTGGAAATATGGGAAAATTTGGAGTGCTTGAATTAATTTATAATGATCTTTCTGTCACAGAAGCATAAACATCAAATTTATCACTGTAGCCATTTTGAAGTATAAACTTCAATTCCGTCATGGACATTCACATTGTTGTAAAGCAGATCTCTGGACTTCTCCCCTCTTATCTTTTATTTTGTTCTTTATTTATACTTTGAGTCCCTCATACAAGAGAAACCATGTGATATTTAAGCTTGTATGTCTGGTTTATTTCACTTGACATTAGGGTCTCAAGGTGCATCCATTTCGCTATCAGTGACAACCTTTATGGCAGAGTAGTGCTCTGTTGTACATAAATACCACATTTTCTTTATCCATTCATCTGCTGATAGACATACAGGCTAATTCCAAGGTTTTAACTACTGTGAATTGTATTTCTATAATCGTGGATGTGTGTGTATTACTGTGGTAGGATGTCTTTAACTCTTTTGGGAAGATACCTAAAAGGGGAATAGCTGGGTCAAATGGACTTTCTGCTTTTAGCTTTTTGAAGAATCACATACTGATTTCCATAACGGTTGTACTGGTTTGCCTTCTCTCCAACAACAAAGAAAGGTTCCTTTTAATCCCCCAGCCTCGCCAGCGTTTGCTGTTACCTGATTTCTTGATGATACCCATCTTTTTGGAGTAAGACGGAATCTCAGGGTTTTTTTAATTTGCATCTTTGGCCAGTGATGTTGAACTTTTTTTCGTGTATTTATTGACCATTTGTACTTTTGAGAAATATCATTTCATTCAGTAGCCCATTTTTTGATTGAGTCATTTATTTAGATGTCTAATTTTTTTGGTTTTCTGTATATATTCTAGATATTATGCCTGTGTCCCAGGAATAGCTGGCAATTTTATTCCCCTTTCTGTAGTTGTCTCTTCACTCTGTTGTTTCCTTTGCTGTGCAAAAGCTTTTTAATTTTTTTAATTAATAAAGTTTATTGGTACATTTTAGGTATACATAATGATCACATTCACTCACAGTGACCACGTTCCCAGGGAATTTGTACCTATAGAGTGATACAACTTGCTTCCTTTCTTCCTGTTCCCCTGTCCTCCCTTCAGCCCTCTTCACCTTTCTTACTTACAAAAGCTTGGTTTCCATTTTTCCTTCTTTTCTCATCATTTTGCTTTCTCTTTCTTCCTTTCCCCCTCTTCCCTTCCTAGTTTCCCTTACCATTTGAATATTTTCTTCCTGTTTTATAGTATCTATTATACATTTTGGTCTTTATTTACACTTCTGGTTTCTCATCCAAGAGAAACAGTGTGGTATTTACACATGTGTGTCTAATTGATTACACTTAAGAGTGTGTCCATTTAGAGGCTTTTTAATTTGAAATGATCCCAATCGTTGATATTTAGGGTTCTCTTGTGCAGTTGGGGTTCTGTTCAGAAAGTCCTTGCCTGTGCGTATGTCTTTGAGTTTTACCTAGTTGTCTGCCAGCACATTCAGTGTTTCTATTTTAACATGTAGTCTTTGATCCATTTTGATTTTATTTTAGTACATGGTGGGATATATAGGTCCAGATTCAGTTTTTGACATGTGGATAGCCAGCTTTTTCAGCACCATTTATTAACGAGGCTGTCTTTTCCAGTGTAAGTTTCTGGCACCTTTATGGAAGGTCAGGTAGTTGAATATACTTTGAGTTGTTTCTGCATCCTCTATTCTGTTCCATTAATGCATGCTTTTTTTTTTTTGCCAGCACCATGCTGTTTTTATGTTATTTATTTATTTATTGTTTAGAGACAGGGCCTGCCCTCAAACTCGTGGTGATCCTCCTACCACAACCTCCTGAGCTCCAGGATCACAAGCATGTGCTGTAACACCCAGCCAGTGTTTTTATTGCTGTAGCTTTGTAGTATAATTTGAAGTCTGGAATTGTGATTCTTCCTGATTCTTGCTTTTGTGGCCCAGGACTGCTTTTACTATTCTAGGTATTTTCTGATGTATATGAATTTTAGGATTGTTTTCTTTAGTTCTGTCAGGAAGGCGATTGGTATTTCCATTGAGATCATGTTCAATCTGCATATCAATTTTGGAGGTGCAGCCATTTTGACTATATTGCTTCTGCCTGTCCAGAAACAGGAGATACCTATTTCCTGGCATCCTCTTTAATCTCCTTTTTCAGAATACTGTAGTTTTCATTGTAGAGGTCTTTCACTTCCTTGGTTAGGTTAATTCGTAGGTATTTAATTTTACTTGGAGCTATTGTAAAAGATACTATTTCCCTAATTTTTTTTCTTCTTCTTTTTTTTTTTGGTCTTTTTGAGACAGGGTCCCCCTGTGCAGTTCAGGCTGGCCTTGAGCTCATTTTGTAGTCCAAGCTGGCCTCAAACTTCAACTGTCCTTGTGCCTCAGCCTCCTCAGTGCTGGGATTATAGGTGTGCACCAGCATGCCTGACTTCCTAATTTTTTTTTTTTTTTTTTTTTTTGTCTTTTTGAGACAGGATCTCACTGCAGTTCAGGCAGTGAACTTGAGCTCATTTCGTAGCCCAGGCTGGTCTTGAACTCCCGATGATCCTCCTGCCTGAGCCTCCCAGATGCTGGGATTACAGGCGTGTGCCACCATGCCAGGCCTCTAATTTCTTTCTTGGTGTGTTTATTATTAATGTGCAGGAACACTAATTTTTGAGTGTTGACTTTGTATCCTACTATGTTACTGAATTTGGCTGTTGCAATTTTGGAGTCTTCTATGTAGAGGGTCATGTCATCTGAAAATAATAATTTGACTTCTTTTTCTATACATATCCCTTTTATTATTTTTTTCTCTTTCCAAGTTACTCTAGCTAATGTTTTGAGAACTATATTGAACAGTGCTGGTGCTGGGCGTGGTGGCACACATCTGTAATCCCAGCACTGGGAGGCTGAGGTAGGAGGAGTTGAGGGCCAGGCTGGGCTACATAGTGAGTACAAAGCCAGCCTGAACTACAAACTGAGATCTTGTGTCAAATACCTCCTCCCCAACAACAAAAAAAATCAAAACCCTGTGCTGATGATAGTCTTGTTCCTGAATTTAAAGGGAAGCCTTTCAGCTTCTCCATTTAATATGATATTGGGGATGTTGGTTTATCATGCATGGCTGGCTGCCTTGCTCTTTCTTCCCTTCTTCCTTCCTTCCTCCCTCCCTCAGTCCTTCTCTCCCTCCTTCCTTTCTTTCTTTTTTTCCACAGGGTCTTGTTACACAGTTCAGGCTGGCCTTGAGCTCATTATGTAGCCCATGCTGGCCTTGAACCCTCCTGCTTCAGTCTCCTGAGTGCTGGGAATAGAGGTTTGCACTACCCCACACTTGGCTATCATAAATGGCTTTTATCAGACTGAGATAAGGTCCTTCTATACCTATTCAGGTTTTTTTTTTTTAATCATGAATGCATTCTGTCAAAAGCGTCTATGTCAGTTGAGATGATCGTGTGATTTTTGTCCTGGCTTGCGTTTATGTGGTGTGTCACAGTTACCGATTTGTGTGTATTGAACCATCCCTGCATCCCTGGGATGAATCACACTTGGTCGTGATGTATGATCTTTTTGATGATGCATCCTGTTTGAAGGTTGCATTGATGTTCTTCAGCATATTGCTGCCAGCTTAAACTACCCATGCTGCATGCATGACTGTCCCATCATGTGGCTTGGACCACTGGTGGTTAGCTCTTTAACAGCAGATGATGAGAGAAACAAAACAACGGATGATGAGAGCTAAGTATGGCGGCACATGCCTGTAATCCCAGCACTTGGGAAGCTGAAGCAGGAGGATCACTGCGAGTTCGAGGCCAGGCTGGGCTACATAGAAAGTTCAAGACCACCCTGAACTACATAATGAGATCCTGTCTCAGAAAAACAAAATAAAACAAAACATAAAAATCAAATGATGGAATTAAAATCAAAGTTGCCTAGCAGCAAGACATGTAAGTTATAGCCTGTTATGAACATGTTAAAGAGATTGGCATATAGTTCTCTGTTTTGCTTGGGTCCTTTTCTGGTTTTGGAATCAGGATAATCTTAACTTTCAGGAATGACTGGGAATATTGCTTCTCTAGTTTCATTAAAGAGTTGGAGGAGTACTGATGTAAGATCTTTCCTGAAGTTCTTGTACAATTCAGGATTGAATCTGTTGGGGCTTGGGCTTTTCTTAGTTGGTATGTTTTTAAAAATTATTATTATTACTCCTTCAGTCTTATTGCCTGACATTGCGTTATTCAGGGTTTTTATGCCTTCTTATGTCAGCTTTGGTAGTTTGTATATATTTAGGAATCTATCCATTTCTTCTGAATTCTCCATTTTATTATAGCATAGGTTCTCAATAATCTTACTAATTCTTACTAATAATCTTCTGGAGTTTAGCAGAGCCTGTTGTGGTTTTTTGCCTTTTTAATTTCGAATTGTGTTGATTTGGGTCCTCTTTTTCATTATCTTGTTAAGGTTGGCTAATAGTTTGATTTATTCTTTCAGAAAACTAGCTCTTTTATTCAATGATTCTTTGTATTTTAAGTCTCAATGTCATTAATTTCTGCTCTTATCTTTATAATTTCCTTCCCTGTACTAGCTTTGGATTTGGGTTATTCTTGTTTTCCTGGGGCCTTGAGGTGCATCACTGGTTATTCACCTGAGCTCACTGTGTTTCTGATGTAGGCATTCGCAGCTAGGAATGTTCCTCAGAGGACTGCTTTCACTGTGTGCCTGTAGGTCCAAGTTTATTGTACTGGTGTTATCATTGGATTCTAGGAACTAATTTTTTCATTGATTTCTTCTGTGACGCATTGATTATTCGAGAGGATTTTGTTTAATTTCCATGGATTTCTATAATTTTTTGTGATTTCTCTTGCCATTTTTACTGCACTGTGATCTGATAACATGCGTTGGATTATTTCAATTCTTTTGCATATACTTAAGCATCCTTTATGAGCTAACACGTTGTCTTTTGCAGAAAGCTCCATGTTCTGCTGAGAAGAATAGGTATTCTGTTTTTGGGTGGAACACTGTAGATATCTATTAAGTCCATTTGTTTGAATGTTTGGTTCAACTCTGGTATCTCTGATATATATACATATGTGTATATATATATACACACACACACACACACACACATATATATATATACATATATATATATATTTTTTTTTTTTTTGGTCTCGTTCAATCTGCAGTACTTCCCTCCCCCCAAAAATTCATCATGATCATTCTTACCATCTTTGTCATTTTTCCTACTTGTATGAGATGCCAATTCTGTTGATGGAGCATCAGTCTGTCCCTGGGAAGAGTATGTCTGTTTTCACATTAAGTTCAGGAGAGCTGACTGTATATGGTAATTTAGTGAAAGAATATTGTGAATTGATGGCTGAACTCAATTCATTTTCATTTTAAAACATTTTAGGTGGTTTCATGGTCACCTTTCTGGGAAAGAAGCAGAGAAATTACTAACTGAGAAGGGGAAACATGGTAGCTTTCTTGTCCGAGAGAGCCAGAGCCACCCTGGAGATTTTGTTCTCTCTGTCCGCACTGGCGACGACAAAGGGGAGAGCAATGACGGCAAGTCCAAAGTGACCCACGTCATGATCCGCTGCCAGGTAACGCCCCTTCCAGGGGAATGTTGTTCCCGGGTGGTTTTCTACAAAGAGAAGACAGATGCTATTACATTCCAATCTGCTTTGGTTCGTTCTTTTAGCCCGGACCTTCTGTTCAGTTAGTGTGTTGTTTATTAGGATTTGTTGTTATTTCAAACTTGTGTTTTATTTCCGGTCTGTGCTGGCAGATTAACTTGTGCTTCAGTGTGTGTCGCCTCTGCTCTGGAGTGTTTGTCCTGTTCCTGTGAGACAGCTGCTAGCATTGTCTCTGGGTCTCCAGGCTGAGCAGCATCCGCTTGTCCTTCGGGTTGTCATAGTCTAGCCCCGCACCGTATGCCAGCCCCTTTGTATCTGTGGGGGCCACATCTATGGGTTCACCTGAGGGAGTAAAAAGCATTTGGGAAAAGTAATTGTTTCTGTACTGAACGTTTATGGCTTGTTTTGGTCATCACTGCCTAAGCAGTGCAGGATATCAACTCTTCATGTACCATGTGTTTTGTGCCGGCCTCTATATGAGATACTTGTTATGTCATCTAGACCTGATGTGAAGCCTGCAGAGGGATGTATGTGGGTTATATGCACATACTGTCCTGTTGCATTTTGCTTTAGTTCCCTTCTTTGGTGCTGGGGTTGAATACTGGGCCTTGTGCCTTCTGAACAGGTGCTCTCTACCCCTGCATACCTTTTGTGTTTTGCTTTGAGCCTCTCCCCTTTGCCGCCTCCTCTATGTACTACTGCAACTGTCTGATCTATTTTTAGGGGAGAGTCAGGCTTTGAGTTTCAAATGGAAAAAAGTTTTTTTCAGTTATGCTAATTAATATAGCCATGGATAGTTGCCCCCCTTTTTTGGAAGTGGAAACATTTGAGATCTGCTCTGTTAGCAGGTTTCAAGTGTATAAGACGTTGTTATTAACATAACAGTCATCGTCCTGTACACGAGATCTCGGACATGTTCATCATGCTGGCAGTTCGTACCTTCTGACACTTATCTCCCCCTTTTCCTACTGCCAAGTCCCTGATAACTGCCGTTTTTTTTTTTTTTTTTTGCGGTACTGGGGATCGAACTCAGGACCCTGCGCTTGCTAGGCAAGCGCTTATTCCACTGAGCTATATCCCCAGCCCCATGGTTTTTTTTTTTTTATAACTTCCGTTATGCTCTGTTACTGTGAGTTTGATTTTTTTCTTTCCAGATTTCACATAAAAGTAAAATCGTGTAGTGTTTGTCTTTCTGTGCCTGGCTTAGTCTTCAGGCTCACCCAGGTTACAAATGATAGCATCCCTTTTTTTTTAAACTAGTATTCCGTTGTGATTATATCATATTCCTGTCCGTTATATAGAGAACACACCTTCCCCATTTTCACTATTCCTCTGTACATGGACACAGGTTGTTCCGATCTACTGCATATGGTGAATAACATGTTAGCATTTTTATGTCCGGCAGGGTGGTGTGTGCCTGTAATCTCATTCGAGAGAGGCTGAGGCAGGAGGATCGCCAGTAGTTCATATCCAGCCTAAACTACCATGAAAACCAGTGTGGGACAACCAGTGATTAATGTAGTGATTAACGTAAAGCTAATAACCACCGTCCCTTTATCTTGGAAGGAACTGAAGTATGATGTTGGTGGAGGAGAACGGTTTGATTCCTTGACAGATCTGGTGGAGCATTACAAGAAGAACCCTATGGTAGAGACACTGGGCACAGTACTCCAACTCAAGCAGGTGAGTGTGTCAGAAAACTAAAAGCTCCTTCTCAGAGTTTTAAAAATGCTAATTTTTTAAAAAAACTTCGTTTTATGTTTTTTGAGTTTCTTGCTATGTAGTTTAGGCTGGCTGTGAACTACTGGCAATCCTCCTGCCTCGGCCTCTTTCAAGTGATGGGATTACAAGCATGCACCACCTTGCCAGACATAGAAATGCTAATTTTTTTTTTTTTTAATGGTACCGGGGATCAAACTCAGGGCCCTGTGCTTGCTAGGCAGGTGCTTATTCCACTGAGCTATATCCCCAGCCCCCAAAATGGTAATGTTAAAAAAAGCCTCAATAATACAGAATTTTCCAAACACACAGAGCATGTCAGTCAGCTTGTCATCACTGCAAGAAGATCCCTGGGGAGTGTTTACTCTGGCTCTGGGTTTCAGAGGCCTCAGTCCGTGGCTGCCCCATGGCTTTGGGGACCTGGTGGCACCATCCGTCATGGTGGGAGTGTGTGGAGGAGGGGCTTGTTCCCCTTTTGGTGGCCGGAAAGCAGAGAGGCACAGGAGGAGAGTCTGCACCTAGTCCCTAACTTCTCCCACTACGTCCTGCCTGCTGGAGAGTGTCTCCCACAGCCCAGCAGTGCGGTGCCGGCCCAGCCCCTAGCACTCGGGCTGGGTACGGAAGGTCTGTGGTTTACCACGGAGGTGGACAGCTTCTGTTTCTTGTCCCCACACCAACCTTCAGTTATGATCAGCTCTTTAAGTCTTTATCACTCTGCTCACTGTTCACTTCTGTGATATTTATGGGTTTGTGATTGTTCGCTTTTTGTTTTGTACTAGGAATTGAATTCAGGACCTTACTCCTGCCAGACAGGTGCTTGTGTTGCTGTTGTTTGTTTTTCTGAGACAGGGTCTCGATTTGTAGTTGCCCTTAAATTCACTGTATAGTCCAGGGTGTCCTTGAACACAGCCTCTTGAGTGCTGGGATTACAGCCATGCGCCATCGGGCCTGGCATTCCTTCTGTGATATTTAGAGCCGAGTTCCAGATGTTATACCAAGTCCATGTGTATCTATAAA
Source organism: Dinomys branickii (assembly GCA_004027595.1). Classification (NCBI taxonomy): domain Eukaryota; kingdom Metazoa; phylum Chordata; class Mammalia; order Rodentia; family Dinomyidae; genus Dinomys; species Dinomys branickii. The sequence goes on from PVLD010006267.1 coordinate 9,786, forward strand.
AGTCCTTGTAGAGTTAGGTTTTTGTGTTTTAAGCTTCTTTGTTTGTGCTGGGGATCAAACAAAGGCCTCATGCATATTAAATGTGTCCTACTACTGAGGTACACCCCTAGCCTTCTTACAGCGTGGTGGTTTTTTTGTTCGTTTTTTTCTTTTTCTTTTTTTTGTTTTGAGACAGGGTCTCACTGTGTAGTCCCAGCTAGCTTTGAACTTGTGGTCTTCCTGCTTCAGGCTCCCAGGTGCTGCGATTACAGGAGTGCAGCACCACCCCTGGCTCTCCTTACAGAGTTTTAAAAGAAAATTTTCACGCAAGGTCCACCTTTGGTTAGTTACCTTCAGGTGTTCACAATTACTCACTATAGCGTTGTTACTTCAAAGTGCACCCTTTTAATAGTGACAGATTTTTCATTTCTAAATCACACTGTGGTCTATTTATAAGGAAGAATAGGTGAATTTATATTAGTGAGGAAAATATGCATGAACACTGAAGAAAGATGTATTTCCCAACAGTACAGAGAAGAAAGTGCAACTGGGTTTAAAAACTTCTGTTATAAATCACTATATCCTGTGAATTTCGTGCCTTTGCCTTTGTGAATACAGACATTAAAGTCTTTTTTCCCTCTGCGTTAACACCAGTCTAAAAAGCATTTTCTCCCTTTCCCACCACCTGCTGCACTTGGACAGCCCCTCAACACGACTCGTATCAATGCTGCTGAGATTGAAAGCCGGGTTCGAGAATTGAGCAAGTTAGCCGAGACCACAGATAAAGTCAAACAGGGCTTCTGGGAAGAATTTGAGGTAAGTTATAAAGAAATTGTTTGCACGTGAGGTATGAAATCTGTTTTTGATAGCAGAGACGCTGGCCTTATGTTTGGAATTGGATCTGAAAGACCTGACATCCTTTCTTAATTCGGCCATTGATTGACATGGAGTGAGCTGCGGAAGGGGCTTCTTTAAATAGAAGAGCATTGTGTTCTCAGGCAGGGAGTTGGCAGTGAGCACTGACTGGACAAGCCAACAGCTCCGTTTGGCTCTTTTGGTTTGAGCGGCTGGCAAAACCCCAGAAAACCAAAAAGATCTAGTTCTCCTGGAAGATTTCCCAGGATTCACTGGGTCTTCAGAAAGACCCCATAGCCTTATTGCATTGAAAGAGTCAAAGAGAAATACCTCCTGTTTGCTTTCAGTGGGTGGTTCAGATGGACAGCTTTGGGAATTTTGGTAGACTGATTCCTGTCTTGACACCTACCTGGGTAGAAGAGCGTCCCTGATGAAGACGAGCCACGTCCTGTTGGTCTCCTTACCCGTCCACACTGCAGCATCTTTCTATTTGAGAGAGGGAAAACAGTGAGGAAAAGGTTTAGTGAAAAAGCAGTGACACCCACAAATCAGAATTTTATTTTCCTTTTTTGGTGTGGGGCAGGAACCCAGGACTTCATGCGTGCTAACCATGTGCTCTGCCCATGAACTACATCCCTCGCCTTCCCGGTTTTTTAGTTTTTTTAGGTTTTTAATTTTAAAACATTTGTTTTGTGTTTTTTTGAGACAGGGTCTGGCTACACAGTCCAGGCTGGGCTTGAATTCACTGTGTAGCCTGGGCTGGCCTCTAACTTGGCAGTGATCCTCCTGCCTCAGCCTTCTGAGTGCTGGGATTGCAGGTGTGTGCCACCACGCCCGGCCTCTCATTTTTTTAATCCTACAGAGCTGCACAGTCAGATTGCCGCTGTGCCTCACGCACTGCAGTAGTCCCCTCCATGGTTGGACACCAGCTGGACTTCCACTTAGCCTATTGGTTTCATTTTACATTTACATTTTAGAACTTTGTTTCTGTTACATTTTATTTATAATTATATAAAGTACTATTTGATTTTCAAATCAGGTCTGAAAACCAACATGTTCAAAGAAGTTTGCCTTCTGTCATTGTCCTTTCATTCTTACATTTTGTTACAGTTTAAAAAGTTACATTTTCAAAATGTAAGCAAGTAGGTGTATTTTTTTCTCTCTCTGTGTGTATATACATATATGTACTTTTCTGAATAAACAGTGGTGTTCTTGACATACCTTTCCTGGCGGTGCTTTTTGTCAGTGCCTTAGACACCGCTGCCTTGTGACATGCAGAGTCAGCCTTCCCTCATTTCTGTTACTGCCTTGTACTCCAGTGTGTGGCTGCATCATCGTCTATGCAACTTGCTGACGAGTCCTTGGGCAGTTCCCAGATGTATTGTGGAGAGGATTATGGTGCATAACCTTGTGCGTGCATCTTTCCTATTTTTGCCAGCAATTTTTTTTTTTTTTTTTTTTGCTTTTTGAGCCAGGGCCTCACTATGTAGCTATTCTCTTGCCATGCCCTCCTGAGTGCTGCGATGACAGGCGTGTGCCATCACGCCTGGCTTGCTGACTGCTTTTGATAATAACATTTTAAAATATTTTTTATGTTCCTTGTTAAAATAATGATGAATGCTACTCTTTTATTATGTACATGATTTTGGTTGGCATATGTAGCATCTGAAAAATACTGTTTTTTAAAATTTTTTGGCTAATTATAAGGAATATGGAGTTACTTTGTATGAGACCTTTTGTTTCCCCTTAGGAGTGAGTGGGGCTTCACACTGAACTACATCCTTAGCCTTTTTAAAAGTGTTTTTGAGACAGGGTCTTACTAAGTTGCCCAGGCTGGGCTCACACTTGTGATCCTCCTGGTTGAGCTTGTCAGAGTGCTGGGATTACAGGCGGGTGCCATCATACCCATCTTCTAGACCTAGTTTTATTTATGTAATTTGAAATTAAAAATTTTTTCTATTTCTATCAGTACATGTTTGCAGTACACAATGATTATCATAGACCAATTTTTAGTTTTACGCTTCATTTTAAAAATAATAGCAAGGCTGGTGATGTAGCTCAGGAGTAGAGCAATTGCCACTTGCCTAGCATGTGCAAGGATCTGGGTTCCACCCCTAGGAGTGCAAAAAAAAAAATCTGTATATCTGTGTGTCCTGAGCTGGACAAAATGGTGCACACATGTAGTCCATGCTACTCAGGAGGCTGAGGCAGGAGGATTGCTTGAGCTCAGGAGTTCGAGGCCAGCCTGCACAACATAGAAAGACCCTGGCCCAAATGAGCAAGCAGACAGAAAGCCAAAGTCATCAGTTGCATGAAAAACTTTTCCTTTAAAGTGATGATAAACTTAAAAAATTAAAACACTGAGGTGAACATTTTATAAAATTGTAGTATTTTAATTATATGTCATTCCATACTTACTTTCTTGCCATATTGGGGATTGATTGAACTCAGGGAGTGCTAAGCTACATCTCCAGCCCTTTTTAAATTTTTTATTTTGAGACAAGGTCTTGCTAAGTTGCCCAGACTGATCTTAAACTTTTGATCCTGCTGCTTTAGTCTCCTGAGTAGATGGGATTTCAGGTATGGGCCACCGTGCTTGGCCCAAAATTAATAGCATTTTTAAAAATTAAAAAAATTTGTTTTGTTTTGTTTTTGGTACCAGAAGTCAAACTCAGGACCTTGTGCTTGCCAGGCAGGCACTTATGCCACTGAGCTATATCTCCGGCCCCAAAATTAAAAATTATATTGAGTAAAATAAAAACTACATAGTGCCTGGCACAGCGATGGATTCTTTAACATGCGGTTCATTAAGAATAGTGCTTAGGGAAGCAAGTTCAAAACTTCCCAAGGAGCTTGTGGTTGTGGTTTATTAAAACAGGGTCTAGCTCTGTAATCCAGGGTAGCCTCAGGCTTGCAACCCTCCTCCTGCCTCAGCCTCCCCAAATACTAGGATGAGAGGTGTATGTCACCATGCCCAGCTAGGTGGTGGGGTTTTTTCATGATCCACTGGGTGGGTTAAGGTGTGAGTTCACTTACTCTTCCGGCCGTGGAAAAAGGTGGCAGTTACAGATGCTGACCTGATGGTCTTGCTCTGTGACTTGTCATTTTCAGACCACGCGTCATACATCATGAACAACAAAAGGGAAAACTTGAGTTGGCCTGGGAGGAAACGGAAAGCAGTGAGCTCCCATCTGTACATGCTCCATGTAGAGGTCACACTGTAGTGGTAGAACCGTTGCTAAATCAGGGCAGTACAGTTTCATGGTACGGGAACTGTCCAGTTTTCTAGAGCTCTTCTGTCCTTGTTTCTTTAGTTCGGTCAGTTTTTAAAAAATGGCCCTTTGATAAAGGCTGCAGCCCGGGGAATAAGGCTGAGAACAGAACAAACCATTTTAGAAAAAAAACCAGATACTTGGAAGCAGCTACTCATTATAATTTAAATCCCCTGGAACTGAAGTTTGATCCACAACCGGCCGGCGTGGTGATGTCAGCAGTTACTCTGTTAGCAGTGTCTGCGGGGGTGATCAAGTTGGGATCACACTTCTCTCACACCGTGCTGACGGTCTGTAGAGCAAACCCAAGCGCTAAATCTCCATGCCCTTGGTGCTTTACCTCTGGCAACCTGTTATTTTTTTATTTTCTGTGCCCATCTCCTGGTTTTCTGCTCATCTGTGTGTGTCGTTTGAGGTATATTTTCCCAGAGGGCACTTAGGAATTACTTTGCTTTGGACACTTAGTAAAGTATGCAGCTCTTTGTGCAGCCCTTTGGTTCTTTTCTCTTTTGCCTCAGAAATGAATTCAGGCGACAATTTCTTTCTAGGATATATTGTACAATCAAGACTCTGAATTTGGTCTGAATTTTCTTGGTGTTTGCCCGTTTGTGATGTCTGGTCAGCTGTGTCCCTGGTGTATCTCTGCTTGTGAATGTACATAGGTGACTCCTGAGCCAGGTGCACACCTGTAATCCCAGCTACTCAGGAGACCGAGGCAAGAGAATCACAAGTTGGAAGCCAGCGTGGGTTATACATAGCAAGACCCTGTCTCTAAATAAAAATTTTTAAAAAGGCAGGAGGTGTTGCTCAATGTTCTCTAGGTTTAATCCCCAGTACTGTGGGGGGAAAAAAAGGTAGTTATCAGAATGGTTGAAATAAAATTTGATTCAGATGAGTCTGACAGTGAATAACGGAGAAGGCAGGTTACAGTGTATAATTCTGTGTCTGCAGTGTGCATGCGACTTGAGGCTTGAACCAGTGCTGTACACGAGACGTGGCCGCACTTACACAGCATGTGCCCTCCTTGCCGAGCTGCCAGGCACGCTGTGGGCAGAGGTTGGGCACTGGTGTTTCACTGCAGGGCCAAATTGCAGGAGGTGATCTTGCTGCTGTTGTTGGGTCTTACTGTCTCCAGCCACCTCAATCCTCCTACTCACTGCTCGCCTTATGCCTGCTTCATTTTCAGCAGATTCTTCTGCTTCTTGACTGACTCACCAACCTTATATCAGGTCTTGAAACTTAACAACTTTCCGTCTTCATACCAATGATTCAGAATTCTCCAGCCCAGATGCCATCCATCTGTGGTCCACAGGGTGTGCCAAGGACACAGTCACACAGAACACGTAGGTCTGCTCAGACCACCCTGTTTGGGGTGAAATAGTTGTCAGAGACCAGGGTTGTGGCAAGCTGGCAGACACACCAAAAAGATCTCCCAGCTCTGCGCACACTGCTTGTAGCAATGAGTGATTTCCTTCATTTAGCAAGTAGTTACTGAACACAGACTCTGTTCTAGGTTCTGGAGAACAAATCAGCCTTTGTCTTTATGGACCTGTCAGTCAGTCACGGGAGAGACGTGAATAAAGCAGCAGCTAGCTAAGTGTTCAGTGAGATCAGGATAAATGTTATGGAAATATGCAGTAGGGTAAGATAGAAATGGCGTGTTAAGGGGCATTACAGTTCTACATTTGCTCTGACAAGGTGGATTGGAGCAGGGACCTCGGGAAGAGCAGTGGCATGAGTAGCAAGTGCAAAAGCCCTGAGGTAGGGGTGTGTGCCCAGTCAGGCACGACAGCTGGCTGAGGGAATTGGGAGCAGGGAGGTGGTGCAGGAAGTCACGTGATGCAAG
>PVLD010006267.1:15837-102347 GCA_004027595.1 Dinomys branickii
GGGGGGGGGGGGGGGCGGGGGTTGGACGCAGCTGCCGTGGCCTAGAAGAAGTCCGGAAAGAGCAGGTGCAGGGAGGCCATTGGTTGTTTCCCATGTGTTCAAGTCTGGGCTGCCTCTCCCTGGCCCATCCAGAGTGTGATTCTGAGGTGGAGTCCCTGGAGCTCAGGAGAGCCTGCTCGAGGATGCTCTTCCTCCCTCTGCCTTTCTCTGCTCTCCCTGCTACTGAGTCTTCGCTCTCTTGGGGAAGCGCCCCCGGCCTCCTGCCCATTCCAGCTCGGTGCTTCCTGTTCTCTGTGGACTTGGCAATGAACCCTTTCCTCAGCACTGCTTACCACGCTTGGCTTTTTTGAGTGATATGTGTGGCTGTTGGTTTTAATGCACCGTGGGTCTGTAGTAGGGAGAACAGAAGTGGTCTATTGGAGTGAAGAAAGGTTCTGCTTGGGAGAAACTGATGGGTGCGCATGTAGAGGTGTGCTTTGATCTTGCTTTTTTTTCTTTCTCTCTTTTTTTGGGTGGTAGTGGAGATTGAATCTAGGACCTTCACACTGTGCTATGTCCCCAGCCTTTTTTGATTTTTTGTTTTGTTTTGTTTTGTTTTTTGTTTTTGAGACAGTTGATAAGTTGCCCAGGCTGGCCTTGAACTTGCATTCTCCTGCATCAGCCTCCCAGAGGGCTAGGATTACAGGTGTATGCCACCTGCCCAGCTTGATCCTGCCTTTGTGTGTCTGCTGTGTGCAAATCATCTGGGAAAATGACCCCGCCCATCAGGCCCCACGAGGACAGGTTTGGCTCACTGTTGTCCCAGAATGCAGTGGGGATCCTGCGTACAGTTGGGTCCAGTATTTGTGGGCAGCTGAAGATGAGTAGCGAGAGGTTACACTGGATTGAGACCCTTTTTGTACATTCAGGGGAGAGCGGCTTTTGATACTTACAAAGTCTGGGAGAATGCTTCGGGCTCTGCTTTGAGGTGTTCTGCTTTTCTGCCACCAGCTTGTTTTCATGCAGAGCCTGATTGCACCCTGGTGGGTGTACTTTGTGGTCTTTGGGGTTCCTCTGCACATAGGCCCAAGAAGCTCTAATTCAGATTCACAGTGCTAGATTTCAGAAAGATTTTATTTTTGAATTTTTTGTTTCTGATTTTACAAAAACAGCAGTGCTAAAAAAAAACAGAAAACCACCTGAACAACCCGTGCAACACTTTATTCCCTGGGCTTGCTTGTTTTTGTCTTGGGCCTTTTTATTTTTTATTTTTTATTTTTTTGTCTTTTTGAGACATGGTCTTGCCATGCAGTTCAGGAAGGCCTTGCGCTCATTTTGTAACTCAGGCTGGTCTCGAACTCTCAGTGATCTTACTGCCTCAGCCTCCTGCATCAGCCTCCTGAGTGCTGGGGTTATAGGCAGGTGCCACCACACCTGGCCTTGTCTTGTGCCGTAAGCTCGCTTCCTGTAGTAGCTCCTTGTCTGGCAGCGCAGCCTCCTTTGCACTTTGTCTGCAGTCTGCCCTCTGAAGTGGCCGAGCCTCTGGGGTGAGTGCTGCAGGCCTTTTGCTGGCAGCCACGTGGTTATCCTGGATTCTGCCTGTAGTGCCGCTGGAGGAGCCAGAGGCCTTCAACCCACAGTCCAGTTCGATTTCTTTAAAGAGATTATATCCTGTTTAGGGGAGCTATAAATTCTTCTTCAAGATGGTTAGGTTTTATGGAAACGAGGCTTTAACAGAGCCCCAGAGCTGAGTCCGGAATAACAGTAATTCTTGCTGGTGATCTCTAGTGGGAACTTCCCCCTTGGTGACCATGCCACACCGTCACAAAATCACAGGATTTTGGGAGATGGGCTGGTGCTGTCACCAGAATCTTCCTTCCAGGTCTGACTTCCAGTTGCTTAATAGAAGAACTGTCACCTTCTTGAGGACAGCACATTTCAGTGGCCAGAGGTTTGTGATGCAAGTTCATTCTGCATTCCGGAGAGATTCCTTTATTTCCTGTACAGTATCTCTTTCACTCTGTCCCCCTCCCAGCCCTTCCAGGGGTGTTTTCTCTTCAGGGTTGTTTTTGCTGGGGCTGCTTAACAGCTTTACAGACAGTTTAAGACCCGAAGGCCCCGTATCTGCTTAGCCTTTCTCCTTTGCTTTTAGATGACCTTGTTCTTGTCCCATGGCATGGCCCAGGGTCGCAACCTCTGTCTCTGCTCGGCTCCTTCCTTCTGCAGCCTTGCGATGCACCTTCTTCCCATGGACTATAGTGACACTTTGGGAAGACAGGGCCGTTCATTCATTCATTCATTCATTCTCATTCATAGTGCCCCCTCCCATATTCCCAGCCCGTTTTTATTCTTTGGAGCTAAGGTCTTGGTAAATTGCCTAGACTGGGCTTGAACTTCTCCTCTTGCCTCATTCTCCTTGAGTGCTGGGATTACAGGCGTCTGCCGCCATACCTGGCCGTAAATAGATTTCCTGTCGGTGGTTCCTGCAGTTGTTTCTCTTCTGCTCCTTCTTCCTTGTAGTGCTTGTGAGAAACTCCTCTGGTGCTTCCCACAGTGCTTTTCTTGGCCTCTCTGACCTGCAGCAGCTCGATCACCCTGGCTTTGTTCTTTTCCCCCTTGTGTGTGCTTGCTGTTCTTTGTGTTACCTTCTCACCAGCTAACTTGGGGGCTCCCTAGGATCCAGCTGGCTCCTTGAGAAGTTTAAACTCACTGCTCTGGGGGAAAACATCCATCCAATTCTCATCCTATTCCAGTTACCCTAAAGTTGAAGTCGCTTCTGAGCTCTGGTTTTATCTTTTGGATGATATATTTCACATTTCTCCTTGGCTGTTGTCTCTCCCCAAATTCAAGCATTCTCAGTAAGACCTGTTACTTCCTCCCTCAGGCCGAACATAAAGGGGTTTACTCTAGTTGCACATTTATTCTGGCCCCGTAGGCTTTGATCCTCAGTGTTCCTTGACACATTGTCCCCATTTGCCAAGTCCTGTTGATTTTTCTTTCCCAGTGTCTTTCTGGTCTTAGGGGAGAGAAGGAAAGTGCATTGTGCTAAGTATGGGGTAGGGAAAGCACGCATTGCAACCCCAGAGCTGGGTTGTTATTTTTTTTTTGAGACAGGGTCTGACCATGTAGTTCAGACCAGCCTTGCATTTACTATGTAGCCCAGGCTGGTCTTGAACACATGGTGATCCTTCTGCTCCAGCCTCTGGAGTGCTGGGATTACAGATATGTGCAAACATACCCAGCTGATTTTATTTTTGAGGCATGGTCTCGGTCTGTAGTCCAGACTTAGCTAGAGGGCTGTCTCGGCTCTTTCTTCCATTGCAGTAGTGGGGATGGAATCCAGGGCCTAGTGCACGCTAGGTACGTGCCTCGCTCACCCCCAGCCCACTTTGTGTTCTTTGCTGCTATTCCCTGCCGTAGGCCTGTTCTCTTCTGGGACCACGCCTTTGAAATGTTTTTCTTACCTTCCTGGCTCTTGCTTGGGGGAGAGGGAGCCCTTTAGCTTATCAAGGCCCTGGAAGGGGCGCAGCGGTGCTTCACTTGTGCTTGTTGGTCGGTCGGACCTTTGCTGATGATGTCTCCAGTGACTCTTGTCATTCCTGAAGGGTGCTGTGGACGTTCAGGACGAGCTGCTCCCAAAGCCGCCACAGAGGGGTGGCGACAGGCCCTGCAGTGCGTCCTCAGTGCTGGGACACGGAGCTCATGAAGAGGAGGATAGCTGAGGAGTACAGTGCCCTTTTGCTGAGAGGAGTGTATTGAACCCAGTGGAAGGCTTGCTTTTCGATCTGGCTGGGGGTTACTGCTCTCTTTTGAGTAGTTATTTGTAGTTGTTTATGGCATCAAAACCAGAGAAGCTGTGTCTGATGGCTTGTCTCAGCAGCTTTCCTTTCAGAGGCCACCGGCACCATTGGGGATAGGGTGTTCTTAGGTGCTTTTATGTTTTTATTTATTATTAATTCATTTATAAAAGCTTTCTTTTATTGTGGAAAATCTCAAACAGACTCAATAAATAGAGAAAACAGTATAATGAACTACAGCTGCCCTTAACATTTACTAGCCTTTTTTTTTTTTTGAGTCTGGGTCTTGTTACATAGTTCAGGCTGGCCTTGAACTTACTATGAAGCCCAGGCTGACCTCAAACTCACAGTGATCCTCCTCTCTCGTCCTCGTGAGGGCTGGGATGACAGGCATGTGCCATCGTGGCTGGCACCCGCTTTTCGTTAAAACTTGTTACCCCCCTCTTCCTCCTGCCCCCTCCTTGTTCAGTATTTGTATCCTGTAGCTTTCCTTGCCCCTACTGGGGATTGAACTGAGGGCCTTCACATGCTGGGCTCTCTGTGCCAGTGAGCTACATTCTTTTGAAAAGTTTTTAGACAAGGTCTTACTAAGTTGTTCAGGTTTGGCTTAAACTATAATTTCCTAAGTAGCTGGGATTATGGACCTGTGCCACTGTGCTGATACAGCTTTGGCTTTAAAAGTAAAGTAACCCAGCTGGACGTGGGTGGTGCATGCTTGTAATCCAGCACTCTGGGAAGCTAAAGCAAAAGGATTGCAAGTTTGGGCCCAGCCTGGGCAACTTAGTGTGACCCTGTCTGAAGAAAAGAGTGGGGGATGTAGCTCAGTGAAAGGACCTGGGTTCATTCCTCACTTACCCTGCCTCAGCACACATACAAAGTAGTCCAATGGCTTGGTCTGGCCCCCGTGGTCTTTAGCGTGTATGTATAGTGTGTTTATCTTCTTTGTGGTGCTGGGGATGGTAGCGGGGCCCATGTACATGCTGGGCAGGTGCTGTGCTCTGGAGCCCCATCTCCGACCCCGAGGCACCACCACCCTGCCCCCCACTAGTGATTCGGATGTGTTGCTCAGAGCAGTGCAGGCTTTTGGAGCATCCTCGTGGTGCCTGGAGACACCTGGCTCTGCAGGGTTGTTTGCTGCCTGCCTCCCTCCTGGATTTTCTTCCTCCACGTTCACTCAGGAAATGCTAGTCAGCTGCCAGGTACGGTGGTTTGTGGTCAAAGAGCTTTGGAAGTCTGTGGGTCTGTTCTGCTTGACAGTAGTAGGAGCTGCTACTCTTGGCATTCGGTTGGCAGGGGCCCAGGGTGGAGCGCAGGGATGCTGAACAGCCATGGGCGTACGGGATGATTCCCTTCTACACTTGGTAGGCTGCTGCCCGCTCCTACGAGCCCACCATGGGTCAGGCTGTGGGTGAGTAGTTCGATGCAGTCTCTGGTTCTAGCTCTGCCTGGACTTGTGCAGTCAAGCACCTGTAATTAGTGGCAGCTCTTTAGGCGCGTTCACAATTTGGTGCCGATGCTTTGTTGTATTTTTTGGGAAAATGAAGTATCTCGCAGCCCGGGTCCCAGCTTCACGTCATCCTTTTTGCTGCTTGTCTCAAGCTGTATCGTTAGCATTCCTGCTGCTGAGGCCCGGGGCTGGGGATGGAGACTGTGACAGCTCGTTAGCAGTTTTTTGTGCCCCCAGGATCTGCTGGTGAGGAGATTGTGAAGATAAACCTGAGCAGCGTGTGTCCTCAAGGGCAGGGACCGCTGGACATGCTTCCTGCTCTTGGAGCCATCAGAACGGCGCTGGGAGGAAGGGCCCCTTAGTGATGGTACCTGCCGATCTCAGGTGCAGCCTGGAAGCCTCTGGGGGCAGAGTGTGAACGATCAGTTTCTGAAAGCTTTTGATTTGCAGCCTCACTCAGATGGACGGCTGCCTTCTGCTGTGCGAACGAAATGTGTTCAGGCAGCGTGTGCCCCAGGCGCGGGTGAGGGTGGGCTGACAGCGCTGAAGAAGGGGCCGGGAGAGGTGCATGCCAGCCGATATAGTCCTCCACAGCTGCCAGCTGCCAGCGGTCAGCACCTGACTGTATGTGGGTGGCGGGGGTGCCAGGCCTGCCTTCTGAGGGAGTCTCTGAGGCCCGGTTTCTGTCTTGACGGTACACTGTTCAGACCTCAAGTCCATCTGGAGGAGACATTGGGGAACTTGATGCAGGGTGAGGGAGGCGCCCCCCCCTGCTCCCCCGCAACAGACACGGTGGGGCGTCCAGCCCAGATGCTGTGGAGAGTGATGAGGACTTCCCTGCCCTGGAACTTTGGATTTTATCTGGCTGAGGGTGTATGTGAGGTGATTCTCGGCTAAGACTATCTTTTTCACAAAGCCTCAGGCCTCCGTGGTGGGATCTGGTAGAATCTGAGAAGACGCTGCTTGCCACGGGCAGCAGGTGGTGCTGGTTTTTGTGCATGCAGGTTCCGTCACGTTTCCTTTACAAATCAGTCTCGCAGAGACAAAGGCGAAGTCAGTTTTAGAGAACAAGTGGGATTATAGGTGGTGTGTAGAGATGGCAAAGCATCTCGAGGCTGCTTTTAGAATCACTAAAGCCTATGAAATGCGGCTCTGGTATTTGCCTATGGTGATACCAAGTGTGGGGCCCGTAGTGCTCAGACTTCACCTGGGGCCTGGGGTTTTCCTCTGTGCCCTCTCTCCTCCTGCTGGCCCCTCTCTCCTCCTCTGCATTTGCTCATTTCGCAAATCCTATGCCCACTGTGCAGTGGGTGCCGGGCCAGTTCCTGATGTGGCGAGGCAGTCTAGCTCTCTAGTCAGAGCTTGCGAAGACAGAACCAAGATTGCTCACTTGTGTGTGGAGACCAAAGTTGATCTCAAAGGTGTGGAAAGTAGAATTGTGCTTCCCAGAGCCTGGGAAGAGTGTGGGCGAGCGGGCTGTCGAGAGGATGGTTAACAGGTACAGGGGGTGCAGGTGGACGGAGGAGAACCTTCTGATATCCTGTGACACAGCGAAGCAACTTACTATGCTTGACAGCAATCAGTTGGCTGTTTTGAAGTAGCTAATAGGGTTGTGTGTGTGGTACAGATGACTGAGGTCAGGGCCTTGTGCATGCTAGGCAAGTGCCCTACCACCAAGCTACATCCCCAGCCCTTTCTATTTTGAGACAGGGTTTTACATAGACCCAGGCTAGCTTTGAACTTGAGATCCTTCTGCCTCAGCCTCCTGCAGACCTGGGATGACAGGGGTGGCCCCTATGCCCAGGCTACTTCTGTGTCTCTAACCAGTTTCCTGGTGATGCCAATGTCACTGGTCTGCAGACCACATATGTAGTGGAGGAGGAGGAGAGCCATGTAGGAGGAGGAGGCCATGTAGTTCATGTAACAGTAATAGTTTAATAACAGTAACCACCTTCTATTTATGAGCTTCCTGGAATTGACCTTGGAGAGGATGAGTGTAAGGTGATTCTCCAGGAAGCAAAGTGACCCATTTTATAGATGGACTGGCTGTATGCCCTCCACACACGAAGCATTAGGAGGCCAGAGTGCTTTGGAGTTTGTTTCCACTTGAGCTGCTCATTATTTCCACGCCTCTGGATGTCATTCCACTTCATCCGCTTGGTTGATTCTTAAATGACCAATTCAGGTCAATATTTGAACTTCCTTTTGATCCTTACCTTAGTGACCTGCATAAAAGTGAGGAGTGACCTTCCTCTCTCGTGCACCCACGGCAACGCCAGCTCATGGCAACGCCAGCTTGCAGAAGGAGGGTGACTTCAATTACTGTACTCTCACATGTTTCCAACATCTGATTGCCCATGTTGGTGTCAGAGTTCTCCATGTGTCGTGTTTTATTTCTATCCAGGTTTTAGCCAGCTGAACACTTGGATTATGAGCTTTGTGTCAGGGCTGAATATTGTGTTTTGAAGCCAAGAGTCAAACACCAATTTAAAATCCTGACTTTTATACCTGCCTTTGAAATTCAGACAAATGAAATAAATGTAACGCAGGGTTTGCGGTGTAAAATACGGACTGCTCTCCTGTGGAAATCCTTCAGGGTGGCCTTTTTGGCATTTTATAGAAGAAAAAATTGGGGTTTTTTTAGCTTGCTTTCACTTTCTTGATTTGCCCATTTGTGACTTCCCATTAAAAACCAGCCCTGGGGGCTGGGGTGTGGCTCGTTAGAGGCCCTGGCTTGGAGCCCAGCACTGCAAAAGCACATACAGAAAACAAGCCTGTTGGAAGTCAGTGGCCCCTTGAAGAAGCACTTCTTGTAAGTGAAAATGAAACCCGCTCCTTGAATACGCCTCAGCCTGGCTTGTCCCTGTTAGGGTCTGGTGCTGACGTTGTCCTCTTTACTTACTCAGGTGCCCTCCCCGCGCCCTGCCAGGCCGCCTGGGGGTGTCTCTCTCCTTTCCTGGTCCTGTTTCCCACTTCTTTTCCTGTGCTTGGTTGGGGACCCTGAGTGACCTGGTGCTCACACCCTGCCTCTCTCCCCCTGGATCCCCTTCGCATTGCCAGGTCCCTCTGGGGACCCTCCAGGGTGTGGGTTTCTGAGCAGACATGGGCTGGCAGCCTGAGGTACTGACTTGAGGTTTTGGCCTGAGAGGACTCTGAAGCTTTGCTGGCAGAGTTCTTTGCCCACCACCCAGTGGCAGCAGCTCTGCCTCTCTTGTCCTCCCAGCGCACTCCAGGAAGGGACTCAAGCTGGCTCGGAGTCAGTTGCCCCTAGGAAGCAGGTCATAAACTCCTCGGGAGTGTGGGCCACGTGGATTATTTGTGAGTTCAACACAGTCTTCATTGGTGTCCATTCCTGATTACTTTGGCTTTGTATTTAGTGACTGGAGGAAACTTAGGGGAGAAGGACAAGAGGACTTCACAGTCGCACCCCCTTGAAAAAACAGACCACTGTTACTTTTTTGGTGTGTTTTTCTGCCATTTCTTGGGACGTAGGTGAATGCAGACATGTGGCTGATGTCGCACTGTCGTGAAAGATGTCTGGCTCTTCCTTTCATTGAATTCAGATCATCTTTCCAAGGCAATAAGCATTTTCCTAGAACGCCTTTTTATACGGCCGCAGAGCCTCCTTCTGTGTGAATGGACAGTCGTTTTCTGCAGTGAGCCCTTTGCCTTTGGACGTGTGTGCTTGCAGTGTTTGTGCCTTGCAGCATGCAGATGGGCATTCTCTCAGCTTTCTGTGGACTCTGACATTTCCTGCAGTGAGTTCCTTGAAGCAACAGTGAGCCAGGCTGGCTGGCTTTCTTGTTTGTGTGTGTTCCTGGTGCATGGTAATAGTTACTTTTCTTCCTTTCCAGACGCTGCAGCAACAGGAGTGTAAACTGCTCTACAGTCGAAAAGAGGGGCAGAGGCAAGAGAATAAAAACAAAAATAGATACAAAAATATCCTGCCCTGTAAGTATTGTGTCCTGCCTCAGTCTTTGTCACTGTGTCCCAGGGGCTGTGTGCTCCTGTTAACAGATCTTTGACCCTAGTCTCTCAGATTCCAAGCAGTGTCCAGTGTCACAGGATATCAGCTGTGGTGGGGACTGATGACTTCATTCACTGTTTCTGGGATGATGCTGGTTACTGAGTAAAATTGCCACTGGAAGGCCTTGTCTAGAAGGTCATTTCCTTCTGTTAAGTCACTTTTTAGTCTCCCTGAGTGTCATAATCTGGAGGCTTGTGATTGTTCAGTGCCAGGCCAGGCCCAAGGCCACAGAGCCCAAGGTTTGTGTCCTCGCTTCCCATTCTGGGGCTCCTGAGTTTGGATAAGGCAGACCTGAGTCTGGGGAAGCAGGCAAACTGCTGGCGCTCTTTCAGCTGTTCTGCAGGCTGCAGTTCCTAGGAATAAGGGCATGTACCTACCCTCCGCTCGGAAGAGGACCCCAAACTCCCTTAGCATGCAGGTACTGTCAGCAGAGCCCAAGCTGAACTGCAAGGGAAAAAGACCCTGGAAAGTTGTAGCCCTTGTGTGTTAGCCACTTTCTTGTCACTGAGACACAGTGAGTAACAACTACAATTTCTTTTCTTTCTTTCTTTTTTTTTTTTTTTCTTTTTTTTTGCGGTACTGGCAATCGAACTCAGGACCTTGCATTTGCGAGGCAGGTGCTTATGCCACTGAGCTGTATCCCCAGCCCAACACCCACAGTTTAAGGAGAGATTTACTTTGGCTCACTTTTCAGTCCATACTTGGCTGGCTCTGAGGCAGGGCAGCTGGCACAGGGGCCTGGCGGAGGAGAGCGGCTCACAGCATGGTGCATAGGAAGCAGGGAGTGAAGGGAGGAGCTGGGAGGGAGAGAAACCCTTCTAGGCCACGCACCCCTGTGGGCACCTCTTCCACCTGGGGCTTGGCTCCTAACAGCAAGCCAGCTGTAGGTCCCAGTAATCCAGTCACCTTCCAAAGCCCTGCCTGTGAGTACATGAGGCTGTTGGATACATTTAAGTATAAGCCATAACAGCTTGGATAAGAGCCCCTGAAACGGCGTGACTCCAGTCCTAGCTCCCCTCTCCGAGGGTCCAGCTCTGCCCAGCACTTTGCCTGTTGATGCCACTTCGTCCATGCCACGTGCACATGGAGCAGGCATCATCGTCCCATTTCATAGACCATTTTAACAAGTTTGCAAGGAGTAGTAAGTGGGAGAAACAGCTCTGGGGCGGGCTGTGCACAGGAGGAGGGGAAGGAACATTTAGAGTTTGTATTTATTTATGTCCCTCATGTAAAAGAAAAATTTTAATCTAATACATTGATTGATGGCAATACATGTATACAGTAATATATTTAACTATCTTAAAAGTAAGCCTTGTTGGGCTGGGAATATAGCTCAGTAGCACAGCACCTGCCTGGCAAGTGCAAGGTCCTGAGTTCAATTCCCAGGACCAAAAAAAAGAAAAATAAGCCTTATTTAATGAGTATATATATTTCACTGTTCAGAATGTTTGTTATTGAGGTGCATGGTCAGATTTGGAGAGCACCACTCACACTCTGCTTCAGGTCAGAGCGACTTTGTCAGTTACTGTAGACCCGCTGTGGGCGTGCACAAAGTGTTGATCTTTTCTCTTGCTGTGTACGTTATGTACACGTGCCTGGCACCCGTGTGTGTTACATGCTCGGGGCTTCAGGTGGGAGCAGACGAGGGGTGGAGGCAGAGGCGTTTCTCATGTTGAGCAGAGGGGATGGGGTGTTTGCAGAGAAGTGGTCAGGGCTGCAGCAGACCCTAATGTCCTTGGGGAAGCCGGGTTCTTTTTAAGTCTTGAGTTTTCACTTCTGCTCAAGGGGCTTTACTAGTACAACAATAGTTTGCAGTTTTTAATATAATACTGCCCCCCCCCATAACAGTTCAAATCTGATGTTTTCTCTGATTCGCTTATTTCTTTTTCATCTGCAGTGATAAGGCTTGCGCCCAGGGCCTGGTACATGCTCGAGCCACATTTATAGCTCACATCTTAACTCTTTAAAGATACGGAATTCAGGAAAAAAAAACCAAACACAGTTCTATTATTATTTTTTGTTTTTTGAGAAAGGATCTCAATATGTAGTCCAGGCTGGCCTCAAACTCAGTGGTCCTCCTGTCTTGGCTTCCCAAGTGCTGGGATTGCAGGTGCGTGCCACCATGCCCAGCCATTATTCTGTTAATAAAGATACATAACTATATTCCTTATTCCCATTGTAAAATATGTTCCCTTAGATAAGGCACTCAGATTTTTATGCCCATAATGTACTTTTATTTTTCTTTTTGAGATAGGGTCTCACCATGTAGTGCAGGCTGGCCTTGAACTTGCTTATGTAGCCTCAGCTGGCCTTGAACTCATGGTGATCCTTCTGCCTCGGTCTCCTGAGTGCTGCCTATATAATGTATTTTTTTATAGAATCTGGTTAATTGATACTGTCAGAATCTTGTTTTTCACATATTGTATTTTATTCTACCTTATGTTGAAAGATTTTTATTATGGAAAATTGGAAATATATTAAGTAGACAAAACCTACACACATCCATCTCCATCACAGGCCCCATCTTGTTTCATTTATACTTTTGGTACACTCCTGTTGGCTCCCAAAATTACTTTGAAGCAAATCTCAGGTATATCATTTGTCTGTACTTCAATCTTCTATATTGGTTTTTTGAAACAGGGTCTTGCTATGTAGTTGAAGATAGCCTTGGACTCATTGTATAGTCCAGGTTGGCCTTGAACTTATGATGGTCCTCCTGCCTCAGCCTCCTGAGTGCTAGGATTACAGATGTGTGCCACCACGCTTGGCTTTTTTTTTTTTTTGAGACCAGTTTTGCTATGTAGTTCAGGCTGGCCTTGAACTCTTGGTTATCCTCCTGCTTCAGCTGCCCAAATGCTAGGATTACAGGTGTGTACCGCCACACCGGTTTAATCTTTTTAAAAACAGAAGCCAAAAGACTTTTGGTTTGAAATAATTTTCGACTCATAAGTTACAAACATCATGTGGAGGTGGAATACAGTGGTGCACACCTGTAACCTCAGTCACTCAGGAGGCTGGGGCAGAAGGCTTGAAGGTCCTAGGCCTTCCTGGGCAATTTATCAAGACACTGGTCTCGAAACAAAATTTCCAAAGTGGTTGAGGATATAGCTTAGTGGTAGAGTGCTTTTGTAGCATATGGAAAGCTCTGGTTCAAACTCCAGTACCACCACACACACGTAAAGGCTTTTATGTACCAACCCCTCACCCGACCCTCCCCCCACGGCAGCCTGTAGTCCCTCATCAGGACAAGGAATTGTAACGAAAGCATTAGGAGGCATCTTGTGGTGCTTAAGCAAATGTTTGGCAACCAGCCTGGGGGAAGGGTGAGCTGCCCTGCCCCGCGGCCGCCTGAGTCCTTTGGGACTGTGTTGTCCCTTCCTTGCAGTTGATCACACCAGGGTCGTCCTCCACGATGGTGACCCCAACGAGCCTGTATCTGACTACATCAATGCCAACATCATCATGGTAAGTTTGCTTCTTCTCAGTGTCTTCCGGCCATATGCTGCTAGCTTCATTTTGTGTTTTAAATCCTTTCATTCCGAAAGCAGCTTTCAGATGTTTTAAAAGATTTTCTTCCTAAATTTCTAGCCTGAATTTGAAACCAAGTGCAACAATTCAAAGCCCAAAAAGAGCTACATTGCTACGCAAGGCTGCCTGCAAAACACAGTGAACGACTTTTGGCGAATGGTGTTCCAGGAGAACTCTCGAGTGATCGTCATGACGACGAAAGAAGTGGAGCGGGGAAAGGTACACAGGCTCATCTTTTCTGATAAAAGTTCTTTTCTTTCTTTGAGTATGCCAGGGAAGGAACCCAGGGCCTCATGTATGTGAGGCAAGCACTTTACCCCTGAGCTACATAGCCCCAGCCCCGAGAAAGTATTTTTAAGGCACTGTATGTGTCAGGTGGGCCTTGTTGTAAATGTAATAAACAAAGCCAGCTGCGGTAGCACGTGCCTGTGATGCCAGCACTCAGGAGGCTGAGGCAGGAGGATCGCTGTTGCTTCACGGCTAGCCTGGAATACACAGAGTAACCATATCTTAGAGGAGAGAAAAGGAAGAAAAAAAATGGAGTAAACAACTTTACGACTCTTTGGGAAAAGGGAGTAGAAGAAATTGATTAGGATGTGTCTTGATGTAGTTTCCTTTATGGTCTTTTGCTGAGACTCCAGTTGCTTCTTGGATCTTAGATTTACAGTTTTCTTCAGATATGGTTATTGTTCACCTTTAATTCTTTAAACATGTACCCTGTCCCACCCGGCCCTAGGACACCAGTTGTCGCATAGCCTCTGAGGGTGTAACTATTTGACTTTGCTCTCTTTCCCCTCTCTGCGATTCACTTGGAGCAACCCTTTTGCCAGAGTGTTGTTTGGCCTTTTGTGTGCAGTGTTCAACTTGTTCTTGGCCCTCTCAGCAGACGTTGTGGGTTTCCTCTCCTCACTGCATGTTTTACTTGGGTCTTTTCATCATTTGCTGTCTGTTAATTGTGTCGTTGGTGTTGCTTGGTTTTTGCAGTGCTTTAGGTAAGGTAGGAGAGTGAATCTGCACCCTCCTACTCCATCATACCCAGAAGCACAGAGGGAGGCAGAGGAGGCCAGCTGGTCCCTGGGGGTGACGGGAGCTCTGAGAAGTAACAGTGGTTTCCCTGTTCATGTAACCTGTACTTCTCATGACTTTGAAGCATTAAGAAATAATTTAAAGTATGCAAATGGTACATTTGCATGTTGTAGTGAAGCTTAAAGTTTCCCTTGTTACCACCCTGTACCCCCACATAAAAGCCCTCTTCCCTGCTTGCTGTGTGTTGTTCGGCAGTGCCGCCCTGGCGTTTCCTGTGCATACGCACCTTCAGGAGCACAGAGTACTATTTTCTTTCTCATTTTTGGCACTGGGTGTGGGACCGAGGGCCTTGCACATGCTAAGCACGTGCTGTACCACTGAGCGGCACCCCAGCTGTGTACGTTTCCCAACTGAACAGACTTCCCATACAGTAACTTCATTGTGTGTCGTGGTTGTTTTTCCTCCCCACTAAATACATGCTCTGCTCCCTCCCTTAGTACCTGGCAGCGCGTCTTATGCTTATGAGCACTTGTGTGGTGTACTGTGCTGTGGGTGTGTCATTATTTAACTGTCACACTGTAGATGTTCAGCGTCCCGGTGTTTGCTCTTACAGTACTGAAGTGAACACCCTTGGGCTTCCCTTCCCACGCAGCAGATGTGAAGATGAGGCATTGCGGGGCCATACGATGCACATGCTGGAAACGTTAATAAACTGCCCTCGGCCCTCCTGAACACCTGTCCCAGTGCACACTCTCTGCAGCGTAACCTAGAACTCATCTCCCACACTCTTCACTGTGCTCCAGGGTGTTGGAAGTCACAACAGCCCACACCTAGGGAAAAGCAGACAGATCTTATGGAAAGGCAGCCCCTGTGTTGTCCCAAAGTGAGCCCAGCCCCCAGGGCGGGGGTGTTAAAATGGCAGAAGTCCTGTGTTCCGGTTTCTGTTCTAGTCAGAGTTCTGCTCTAGGTATCCTGTAGTTGGTTTAAGAACTGAGTGGATGGTAACAGTCACACCTGGCAGGTGCATCCGAGGCAGGCGGGGACGTGGGATCTGGGCCCTCCTACCGTGACCTGCATGTCAGGCCTAAAGGGCAGTGTGGCCTCGTAGGATTTTCATAGTTGTACTCCTGGTTGGTTCCTTTCTGCACCCTTTGAGACCCCAATCTTGGCACTGTGAAGCAAAGGCCTCCTCTAGCCACAGTACCCTTAGGTGGGTTTGAATTAATGGCCCACTCGCAGCATCTTCACGGTTTCTGCTCCAGGTGAGAGGTTGCTGCCCTGGATATGGGAAGGGAGCTGAAGCTTCTGTCCTCCTTTCTTGGATGGAGGCAGATGAGGCTGCCTGTTCTCAGACCACTTGGGACAGGGGGATGGGTCTCCAGGGGTGAAAAATCAGTTCCTATCTGAAGAGCTGCTGGAAGCTCCTAGAACAGTTGGGGCCTGGGCCAGATTGCCCTGCCACATCCTCACCACCTCATCCCTGTCACCTGCTTCTCCACATTTGTCCTCCTCACTTTGGGGGTGAGGAGAGGTGGCATGCCAGGCGTGGGCTTGTCTCTTCCCTGCAGGCCTTTCAGACAGTCTGCTGGTGCATCCCCAGAGCACAGAAAGAAAGCCAGCTATGAATACCCTTTGATCCCGATGCTTTAATGTAAAAGACAATGTATTCACCCTCACATTCAACTTTGCTTTGCCAAGGTTCCCATGAGAGAGTTTGGGAACCAGGAGGGCTGCAGCAGCCTGCAGATGTGTACAGTCAGCTAAACTATTCTTTTCAAAGTCATGATTTACTTTTGTGTTACCCATGGAGGTGTCTGTAGTGACTGGAACAATCCTCTGAGTTGACTGGCCATTAAAATATTGCTTACAGCCCGTATTAGAAAGGCATATTTGGGAAAATGTAATTTGTATCAAATCTTGTGAAAGGTTTTTAGATCAAATACTGGAGGCCGAGTGGAACTCACAATAATAGTAATAAGGACATCGTGTCCTTTGGTAGCCCTCCTTGCTGTCTTGTTTGTTTTCCTTCGCTTAATCATTGACTATGGATGTCTGCAGCTGTGCTCTTGTTGCTGGTTGTATAACTGTACATCTCTTCGTCTTCCTAATACACAAGGTGAATTTCTTTTGCTGATAATTGTATCTTGGTGGTTTTGGAAGGTGGTGACCAGTGAGTGACCAGTCCTGGAACAAAACAAAACAAAACAGAACAAGACAGAACAAGAGAGCATTTTTTGTCCAGAACACATCACCAAATAGATACAAACTCATCTATCACTCAGCAAAATAGCTTCCTTTTTGGTAGCAGGCACAATTTCCTTGGTGCCGTATTTTCAGTCCACCTGTTCCTGAAGGTAGCCGCTATCTCAGGCTTAGCATTGCCAGTTCAGGGAAAATGATGTGTGTAGTAGCTGTGAGGTGGGTCTGGATATTAGAAGAAGCAGCTGGTGCAGAAGCCCCTAGCTGTCGTTCCGTGGTAGTTATTTGCACTGGGGGTAGATAAGGCGCAGAGTCCTCCTACACGGGTGCAGAAGTGAACCAGACAGTCTGGCTCATTGGGCAGCCCATCCACCTCTGGAGTCCTTGCCCATGTTTGCTGCAGAGTGACTAGCAGTTCTCTAGAGTGCAAAACCCAGTGGTTGCTGCAAGCCCTTGACTTGGTTGGTCCCACCGTTTTTGGACCCTTTTGTTTTGGTCAGTGATGGCACTGGGGATTGAAACCCAGCGCCTTTGCATTAAGCTACACCCAGCTTCAATCCACCTATTCCCGAAAGTAGCAGCTATCTGAGACTTGGCATTGCCAGTTCAGGGAAAGTAACGTGTGTAGGAGCTGTGAGATGGATCTGGATGTAGAAGCAGCAGCTCCATTTTAAAAATTTTGAGACAGAGTCAGTCCTCATGCCTCAGCCTCCTGGAGTACTGGGATCGTAGGTGTTCGACCATCTTTTTCCTTGAGGGCTAAATAAATAAACATTGATTTTTCTTGTGACTTGTGGCTTGGATTAGACCATTCTGCCATTCTCTCCCCTCTGTCTGGTCCTATGAACACCTTTTTCCTTTCCTTTTGTAAGGACCTAACATGCTAGGCAGCCCATTTGCCGTGGTGGTGCTCATTAAGCAACATTCGAACTCTTGTTTGCTGCTGGTTCAAGCTTTCATTGAGCATCTGTAGAGATTAACATTCTTTCCTCTGATCCTCTCTTCCAGAGCAAATGTGTCAAGTACTGGCCAGACGAGTATGCTCTCAAAGAGTATGGAGTCATGCGTGTCAGGAATGTTAAAGAGAGCGCTGCTCACGACTACACGCTGAGAGAACTGAAACTCTCGAAGGTTGGGCAAGTAAGTATATTGTCGGATCTTAGAGCTTTTGGTGACTGCTTAGCTGCATGGCTGTCCAGGGTCCTGCATGACTCTGTTGGCACACAGCACACATGCATTGTTGATTCCGGTGCCTTTTATGTGCCAGGTACAGTTCAGGCTCCTGGTACACTATGAACGTGATAGGAGCTGTCCTTGCCATCAGGCCCAGCAGAATACCAGATCTAAAAGTACTGCTAACTACGCTTTTGCGTTATGATAGGTCTGAGAAGGCTACAGGATGATATGTTTTGAGGGACTGGATTCTCAGATGGAATGGATAGGGAGGGCCTCTCTCAGCAGGTGACACTTGTGCCAGTACCTAATTTGGAGGAGCCAGGCATCCAGAGAGTCAGAAGAGCAGGGTTCCATACAGAGAGGACAGCAAGCACAAAGGTCCTGAGGTCTGTTTGTGATGAAATTCCATACATCAGTTCTTCATTGCAGGTGATCCAGGATTGGTGTAACAGACCAGTAGTAACTTTACAGAATAAAGCAGGGTTGGATTTGGATTCATTTTGATTTGTTTAGAGGAATGTACCTACTTGAGGTCTTTCGGGGACACAAAGGTGAAGGAGACTGGACTTTTTCCCTGTTCACACAGCAGCGAGAAGACAGACCAGACACAGGCTACCAAACCCACCTGACGTGTCCTGAGACTACAACAGCTGGCTTCCTTCTGGCTGGAGTGTGCTGCTAGAAGAGTCATGCCTTTAGGGTGGGGCTTCCAGGGACGATGGGAGGAGCAGGCCTGCAGGAGGAGGTGTTGTTTGAGCTGCGTTACTGAAGTGGAGCCTGCAGGAAAATGGGCTTTGGGGAACAGAGGTGACCGGGTGAGGAAACACTTGTGTAGAGAGAGGTTGGAAGCGTCTTACCTGTGTGCTGAGAAATTTGGACTTTACTACCCATTGGCCGGCTCAGAACCTGCGCTGGTTCTTGTGTCGGGTGAACAGGCGCAAAGCAACAGGGTGGGAAGCTCTCTGCTGGCCCCGGAGTGGGGCATGGGACGATGGTGACTGGGAGGCGGTGGGGCGTTCGTGTGGTGGTCTTGGTTGTAACTGGCCTTTTCTCCACATACCAGAATCTTTATCAATTGTTCTTCTTTTGTTGCACCTTAGTCCTCTTGTTACAAGTGGATGTTACATAAAATGCCAAAATGAGCTAAAGGAGAAGCAGCAGATGTGAGAGATGCCTAGGGAGAAGCCTGCATGGAGGAGAGGCATCAAAGGTGTCTCAGAGGGTTGAGTCTTGAGTGGGCTGTCTCTTGTGGTGCTGGGATGGGTGGCAGAAAAGCTGACCAAAGTGCTGATGTGTGGGCTGTGGTTCATTTTATTCTGGACACTTTGAGGTAAGCCTCTGAGTAGAGATGTCTACCAGGACTTGGACATTCATTCTTTCTAGTCATTGAGTGACCTTACCGTGTGGCCCATCCTGGCCTTGAACCCACTATCCCTCTGCCTCAGCCTCCTGGATGTTGGGATGAAAGCTGTCCTCTGCTCTGTAAGATTGGAGGGGACAGGGGTGCTGTACCCCGTGGGCCCAGGGATTAGGACCGAGGAGGCGGCACTGTAGTGGATGGTAAAGGTGGCAGGCTTGACCAGGGCAGTGGCAGGGGCAGGAAATCAGAGGAGCGACTAGAGGAGATGGTGGAAGAGAATGTGAAGGGAGTCGATGTGGGCTGGAGTGCAGGGCATCCTGGAGGGATTGGTTTTGATCACTTTGGGGACGTTTCTTCTGTGGTAGCAAGAGGGCAGCGGGAACAGGTATCCCTAGATGCCAAAGCACTGGTGAGCTGAGCGGATTTATTCTGTGTTCTCCCTGCAGTATGAGGCACGACCCTCACTTGGGAGTTGAAGGGGCTAAGAAGCAATGGAGTACTTGAACTCAGGGTAAGGTGGAGGAAGTAATTGTGCAGAGAGGGCAGGAAATCCAGAAGCTGCTGGGCAGTGCTGGTGCCCTGTGGAAGTGGGGGGGTGTGCGTATTTAGACCCCCATCGCCTGGTTGTGTGATTTTTCTCCAGGGGTCCCCGGGTCGTGGGGCACGATGCAGGTGGGGGTGATTAATCCAGGCCTGCGGAGCAGAGCGCTGCAGTGGCGGGAGAGGAGGTCGTGGTGCCACAGGCATGTGGCAGAGAGCAGCTGTCACCATGGTCCATGGAGTCCACGGGTCAGGAGGGGCCAGTGTGGGAGGAGACAGGTAGGAAGCAAGGGTGCAGCAGCCTGGTAGCTCCCGGAGGAGAGCAGGAGGCTGTGCAGCTGTGCTCAGGTGCTGGCGGGCTGTCCGAGTGCGTGAGGTCAGAGCGGGCGCAGGTCTCTTGACAGTGGCGAGGGCCTGAAGGTTCAGTCTGTCTCAGAGATGGGAGAGGGCCCGGAAGAGCGTGGCTGTCGAATAGAAATGAGAGGTTTGGGGGACGCCGGGCCGTGAGCCCAGGTAGGTTTCCCTTCCGCTGTTAGGCGCTTCTGGGAAGTGGTAGAGACTCCCTTGGTGCCGGTGATGACCTTTCTCATCGCTTCCTGAGAAGCAGGGGCTGGGGAGTGTTGCGGGGACTTGGGTTTTGTACCCTGCTTTGGCTGCTGTTCCTGCTTTCTGCATAGCATTTGACATTTGTTTGCAAATCTTTTGCTGTCGCGTGGTCTCATGAAGCTGCTGCCTTGGCTGCCCGGGAGGAGGAGCAAGGGCAGAGCCTCACTGGCCACTTACTGAGGACGGGGGCGGCACAGTGCGGTTGGGGCTGGCCTCACACTCCCTGGCTGGCCTTCTGTGACCCATGTAGCGCCTGATTTTTAGGTCACTCAGTAACATCAAGGCAATTTTTTTCCTCCATGACCTCAGCAAATTAAATGCATATAATATGCAGAAAGATCTTAACTGTGGCTTAGATTCCTTGGATGTTCTAAAGTTCACTGGTGGTGGACGTTGGTCTTAGTTACCAACTCTGTCTTTACCTTGTAAAAATGTCACTTAACTTGTATTGTCTCGAGGTGCTTAGGAAGAAGCTCTCGCAGTGAACAGTGTTCCCATGACCTGCTTTGGATACACCCTAAAGTGTGATGCTTTTTAGTCTTCTGTTGTGCGTGTCCTCGTTAATCATCATTGTCCTCCAGAGAGCCACGGTGTCCAGAGTCTCCTGTGTCTGCTGGGCAGAGGCTGTGTTTCGGGACTCTGTGCATGTGTGTGTGGCAGAGAGACGGAGACTGAGAGGCGGAGGTCACGGCTGCCATGTTTCAGACGGAGCGTGGCCGCAAGATGAGCCACAGTGCATGCGAATGCCTAGGTTTGAGTCCAGATCTCATTCTCTGACTTGGAGAGCTTGTCTTCTTGCCTATGTGGTGCTTAACAGGAGTTTAAAATGCAACGATGCCATAATGGAAGTACGTGTGAACCTGCTGGGGTTGGGTATAAGCGATGACAGAGGGGGACAGGTGTCTTGGGATACCTGTTTCCTTGGAGGGACCTGAGTCCTTAGAGACATCAGCTGCCTCTGGAGCTGAGTACTACTAGGCCGAGGAGGGAGGGGACATTGCCTGTGTTGGTGGTTTGAAGAGGTGTTCAGGTTTGCAGTTCCTCCAGAGCATATCACTTTACCAGGCATCTTAGTTCTTGTGACAGAGGCAGGATGCCCCCCATCAGGTCCTGCGGAAGCCGTGTGCTGGGAAAATGATGAGATGGACCTTTAGGTGATGTGTGGGGAGATTCTGGTCCTCTGGCTTAAGCAGCATCTAGCATAGCTTGGAACCAGGCGATCCCTTGACTCCTTGATTTATTTAATTCTGTTCTGGTTTTTCTTGGCTCTACTCCAGGGGAATACGGAGAGAACGGTCTGGCAATACCACTTTCGGACCTGGCCGGACCATGGTGTGCCCAGTGATCCCGGGGGTGTGCTGGACTTCCTGGAGGAGGTCCACCACAAGCAGGAGAGCATCATGGACGCGGGCCCCGTCGTGGTGCACTGCAGGTGACAGTCACTGCCTGCCGTGGCTCCAGAGATTGTTTTTAACCTACCTGCCTGGCTCTTTAACTGTAGGAAAGTGTTAAGGTCTATTTGAGGTGTGAATGAACTGCACTGAGGGATATTTGGACCCCAAAGTATGTTCCTCATGGGCCCTCTAGGACTGTCAGGTATTGGGGGTGATGGAGGCGGGGTGGACCCAGTCCTTGTTCTCCAGGGTGCCTCAGTGTAGCTAGTTTGTGTGTGTGTGTGTGTGTGTGTGTGTGTGTTTTAATATTATAATTTAGGATTCATGTCTTTGACTGTGGTTCAGTTCTCTTTTGTCATGGAAATAAGACATAATCTTTCCCCAAGCGCCACGCTTGTTTGCTTTATGAAATTCTGACTGTTTCCTGCTTGACCCTTTGGTAGAAGGTGTGTGTGGCCTCTATAGTTTGTGGCTACTGCTGACCCAGTTTTGGCTTCCTGATTATATGGGGCAAAGCTGGGGACCCTCAGTCTCATGTTGGGCAAGTACATGCATAGGAAACTTTTTTGTTCAGTGTTTTAAGCTATCATTTATTGATCCTTGGTGGGCGCCAGCCTCTGAAGCTCAGTGTTTTCCCTCCGTTATGCATGTTTGAACCTCACAACAACCCTATACAGTGTCTACCAGTATCCTCGCTTCAGAGGTGCGGAGGCAGAGGGTCAGAGGTGAAGGCACTTGCCTTGGGCACATTGCATGGAGGGCTGGGCTGTCCCCAGAGCCCTGTGCTCTTTGCTAATATATTTGCATCTTATAAATTCTCCCAGGAGCAGACATTGTTTCTATGAATATTAATAGCTTGGTTTTGTGTGCAAGACCCTAATGAATGACTCCACTGCCCCTGCCTTTGTCCTTTTGCTCACAGTGCTGGCATTGGCCGGACAGGGACGTTCATCGTGATCGATATCCTCATTGACATCATCAGAGAGAAAGGTAGGTTATCTGGAGGGCACAAAGCCATGGTTCCTGTTTGCAGTTTCAGGAAGGACAGGGCCAGGGAAAATACCCCAGGGAGAGAACTCAACGTGTGAAAGGGTTTGTAACAGTCTGGGCTGCCTTCACTTTGCCTGAGAACAGAAGTGATGCCATTTGAACTTTGGGCATAAAATGGAGCCCAGGAGGGAGGGACTCCTTGCTGTGGCTTTGCGATGCCTCTCAGTTTCTCCTGACCTCCTGATCCTTTCTTCCAGCATAGGGTGGAGCCTTTAGGAAGGGGGCAATCCTGACCTCCTGACTGTTGTATCTTGTGGCATCACGGGCACTGGTCAGAAGTCCAGCCCTGTGGCCCTTGGTGCTAGAGCAGCAGTGGCCATATTGCTTCTAAGTTGCTGGAGGCTGTGCACGGACAGCTTCAGCCTGGCTCTGCCATTTCCCCTGCTGATTGATGGTGTTTGCGTTGCAGGTGTCGACTGTGACATCGATGTTCCCAAAACCATTCAAATGGTGCGGTCTCAGAGGTCAGGGATGGTGCAGACAGAAGCACAGTACCGGTTTATCTACATGGCTGTCCAGCATTACATCGAAACACTGCAGCGCAGGATTGAAGAAGAGCAGGTACAGAGCTGGAGGCGCTGGCCCGGATCTCCTCTTGGTTTTCAGTTGACAGTGGTTCCTGTTTGAGAGTGGGAAACAGATTCCCAGACAAAAGGGCCTCTCAGGAAACTGTTCCCATTGTGCAGTTCTGGGTGTTCAGTCCGGAGGTGCTTAGGGAGGGCAGCACGCCAGCGTCCTGGCCTGACAGCTTGAGGCTTTGCCGTGTGGCGTGGTTCTGATTTTCCCAAGCTTGCATATTAGGCTTGGAACTGAGAGAGACCCTTGAGGTTTCTAGCCTGTTCCAGTTTTGATCCAGACCATGTTTACCCTGCTTCCCTCTCTGAAAATGAATGCCTCACTCTTAATAGCACATGGCAATTTGTGCCACTAATTTGGTTGAGTTGAAAATAGTGAAATTTCAATTTTAATAAGCTGTGCATAATGAAGAATGTGGAATTGCAGCCTTGCCATGTGAAGCTATTCATAACACACAGAGCGGAGTGAATTAGGACTGTGCTGTGCCAGGGGAGCGGAGGATTGCTCGTCCAGGGAGCTGTGCGCCCCCTGCCCCAAGCTGTTGCAGATGGGGTGGGGTCCAAATAGCAGTGGTGTCTGTTTTCCCTTCCAGAGGTTTCTCAAAATCTCAAAATGGGATCTGCCTCCCAACTGCATGATTTCTAGCCTAGACAGGGTCACTAAGTTGCTGAATTGGCCAGGCTGGACTTAACACTGTGATCCTGCTTCCTTTTGCCACAGTGTTGGAATTATAGGCATGTGCCATCATGCATGGCTAAAGTGCTTTAAATCTGAATTAGGCTTATTTTCTTTATGTATTGAACCTAGGACCTTGCACATTCTAAGCAGGTGGTCTGCCACTGAGCTATATTCCCAGCCCTCTAAATTTGTATTATTATTTTTAAAAAGTTTGTATTATTTTAAGTTCTATGAAATATGTAGAGGGTTACTCTTTTTTTTGTTGTTTTCTGAGACAGAGTCTCACTGTGTAGTTCAGGCTGGCCCTGAACTCACTGTGTATCCCTGGCTGGCCTCAAACTTATGGCAATTCTCCTGCTTCAGCTTCCTGAGAGCTGGAATTAGAGGTGTATGCCACTGTACTTATTTTATAGATGTCTTCCAGTTACACTTAATTTGATTCAGGATTCGTTTAAGCAGAAAAGATGTTGAAAGAGAAAGATGGCTGGTGCATTTTAAAGAGACTGCAGCACTGCTGTTCAGTACTGTCTTTAAGCACTGAGGTAGTCTTGCTTAGAAATGCTGGGGGAAAAGCTCTCTGAATATCATTTATTTTTATTTTTTATTTTATGGGAAAAAAAGTAAAACAAAACTTTATAACAATAGGAGAATAATAACAGTTAATACGTTACATGTTGTTATCTTTAAAGTAGTTGCTCAGGACACAAGATACAGGCATAAAAACTTCTCCAATCTATTTATACCACAAACCTTCCTTTGTAATGAGCTAAGAGATTCTAGTATTTTTTTCCCTTTTGCCTACTGCCCTTTCCCCTTTTACCCATCCTAGTTGCTTTTTCCTTTTGAACAATTTCTTCCCATTTACAATTATTTGTTGTACATTTTAGACTTTATTTACTCCTTCATTTTCTCACACTGGGGAGACAATATGATGTTTACACATGAGTATGATTTACTTCACTTATGAGTATGGTCTCAAGTTGTACCCATTACCCATAAAAATCTCCAGTTTATCCTTCTTTATGGCTGAGTAGTGCTGCATTATAGAAAAATACCACATCTTTTTATCCATTCCTCAGTTGATGGGCTCTGAATTTCATTTAGAAACATTTTTATCCTTGTTTACAGGAATTGAGGGACACCTACCCTAACTCTTGTGTCACGTCATCTTGTTACAATAGGCAGCGGTGGTGAGAACCTATGGCGCACGTGTGTTGTTTTTAAGACAAAAGATGTTAACGCACAAGTTGTTTTTTCTAAACTAAAATCTCAGTATTCATTAAACTTATGTGAAGCTCACATAAGTTTTAATTACAGTGTTGTGTTGGTGCTTCCTGATAAATAAGTGGGCTTTGGGTTGCAGTTTGGGCATTTGTCTCTAAAAGGTTCACTGTCACTGCCAGCCATAGGGGCTCCCTGACTAAATCTGAGGGTGAAATTGGATTTAGGAAAGTCTTTAGGAATTTATGGCTGCTATTTTTGGAAGTGGGGACTTGGTGACAGGAAACAAAAGCAAACCATAGTCTTTAATAATTTACAAAATACATAAAGTGAAACTTCCTATAGATGCTTACGTTCATTCATTTATTCCTTCATTCAGTGGATATTTTTTTGGTGCCAATATGTATCACCAGTATGTTAACTAACGTATTAATAACTATTTGGTGTATAAGCCTTTGGAGTTTTAAAAATGTATTGGCTTAGTTTATTTTAAAAAATAGGATCCTATAATACATTGTGTCTGCATCACATACCTTGCTTTGTCCCCCGAACCTACCGGCAGGGCACTTTTTATTTATTTGGTTTTGATTTTGGGTTTTTGAGACAGGGTCTCCTTATGTAACTGAGATTGGCCTTGAAGTCACTGTGGAACCCAGGCTGGCCTCGAACTCACGGTGACCCTTTAGCCTCAGGTGATCCTCTTGCCTCAGCCTCCCGAGTACTGGGACTGTAGGAGCGCGCCATCATGGCAGCTGTACCGTGTGCTTCGATTCACACTGGGGAAGTACTCTTGTTTGTGGTCAAGTGGGAAGTACTTTCATTTAAAGGAAGGCTTCAGTGGCAGGCTGAAAAACACTGAAGCTCACATAAGTTTTAAATTAAGCAATGGGGTAAAACATATTTGAGATAATTGATTATTTTGAAATATAATCATTTTCTAATGTAGGATGAGTTAAGGTCTTTTGAGATTAGAAGAATCTGCTAATGAGGTAAGTGAAAAAGAAAAAAGACCGTTGGGTTAGGAGCCATGGGGAAGGAAATCGGGAAACAGAGCCTGCATGGGGAGGAGGAAATACAGAGCCAGAGGTGGGGAGCCAGGGAAGGTTCACACAAAGCAATACTGAGACAACTCTCGAGTTTTTCTGTTTATTGTACTAATTTAAAAAAAAATTTCCAAACACTATAAATGAGTTTTTCTTTATCTGTGTTTTCTGAATGTTAATATTTTAGCATAATTACTTGATCATTCATTCATTCTCTTTATTTTTTTATTCATGCTCTTTAAATTAAATTTAGAAAATTATCCTGTAATCCCAGTGCTTGGGAGGCTGAGGCAGGAGGATTGTTGTGAGTTCAAGACCAGCCTGGGCTGCAAAGTGAGCTCAAGACCAGCCTGACCTGCATAGTGAGACCCTGTCTCAAAAAGATGAAAAATAACTAAATAACAAAATAAGTAAATAGAGGGAGGTTTAAAAAAATAAATTTAGAAAATTCAATTTGTAAAATGGCATGTCCATTAGTTGCAAATATTTATTTATTTGCATTCGCTTCTAAATGCTTTGGCATGTATTTCCAGAAAATAAGAACACCCTGTTGCATAATCATAATAACAGTGATCCAAATAGGGAAGCAAACACTGATATAACACTGTTATCTCACCTAGAGACCATCTACAGATTTTATCAGTTTGCCCTACTAAGATTCTGAGTGTGGTGTGGGGTCACGCACTGACTTAGCTGTCCTTTAACGTGAGACCATCTACAGATTTTATCAGTTTGCCCTACTAAGATTCTGAGTGTGGTGTGGGGTCACGCACTGACTTAGCTGTCCTTTAACGTGGAGGAGTTTTTCAGTCACTCCTTATGCATAATAATCTGGGGAGTTTTGTGTGTGTGTTTTTAAAGACAGGGTCTTGCTGCGTAGTCCAGACTGGACTCAAACTCACTATGTAGCTTAGGCTGACCTCCAACTCAAGGTGATCCTCCTGCTTCTGTCTGATGAGTGCTGGGGTTATAGGCCTGTACCTCAGTGTCCACATGACCTAGGCATTTGTAAGAGTTCACAGCTGGCCATAGTAGCATATGCCTATAATTCTAGCAGTTCGGAGGCTGAAGCAAGAAGATTGAAAATTAAGTCCAGAAAAGGTCAAGCCAGTTATTTGGTAGACTGCCCCTCAGTTTGGTTTTGTCCAATGTTTGCTTCTGATGAGAGTCAGGTCTGTGACAGGACTGCCACAGAAGGAATGCTGTACCTTGGTGCAGCTAGTGTGAGCACACTGTTCTTTTGATTCGTTATTGGTGGGTTAGCCTCGATCATTTGAAATAAGATAATGTCCCTCACATTTCTCCACCAGAAAGTCACTGCTTTTTCCTTTGTAGGTTTTTGTTTTGTTTTGTTTTCTTTTCTTTTTGAGACAGGGTTTCACTACATAGTTCAGACTGGCCTAGAACTCACTCTGTAGCCCAGGCTGGCCTCAACCTTGCAGTGATCCTCTTGCCTCAGTCTCCTGAGTTCTGGGATTACAGCTGTGTGGCACCATGCCCGGCTTAGTTTATCTTTCTTTATGGCTGAATAGTACTCCATTGTATATATTTTAAAAACCCCTGACATCTTTATTATCCATTCATCAGTTGATGGGAATTTGGGTTGTTTCCAAGATTTAGCTATTACAGACTGTGCTGCTATAAACATGAGTGTGTATATGTAGCTGTGGTATGATGCTTTTAATTCTTTTGGGAAGATACCAGAAGGGGAACAGATAGGTCAAATGGGAGCTCTAGTCCTAGTTTTTTGAGGAATCTCCACACTGATTTCCACAATGGTTACATCAGTCTACACTCTCACCAACAGTGGAGATGGGCCCCTTTTCCCCCACAGCCCCACCAGCATTTGTTACTGGCTGATTTCTTTCTTTTTTTTATTGGCTGCTTTCCTGATAATAGCCCTTTTTCTGAGATGGAATGTCAGGGTTGTTTTAATTTGCATCCCTGGAGTGATCAGTAATGTTGAACATTTTTTCATAAATTTGTTTGCTGTTTATACTTCATCTGAGAAGTATCTATTCATCTCAGGTGCTCAATTTTGGGTTGGATCTTTAAATTTGGGGGTGAGTCTGATTGTTTTCAATTCTTTATATGTTCTAGATAATAGTCCTTTGTCCAAAGAACAACTGGCTAAGAGTTTTTCCCACTGTGTAGGTTGTCTTTTTCATTCTGTTGGTGATTCCTTTTGCTGTGCCAAAGCTTTTTAATAAGATGAGATCCCAGTTGTTGTTTCTTTTGTAACATTTCCCATGCAATCAGGGTTTTGTTCCTGAAGTTTTTGCCTGTACCTATGTTTTTAAGATTTTTACCTATTCTCTCTTCTAGCAGGTTTAATGTTTCTGTTTTAATATTTAGATCTTTGTTCCATTTTGATTTTAGTTTAGCGCATAGTAATATACATGGGTCTAGTTTTAGTTTTTGACATATGGAAAAACCAGCTTTTGTTCTTGCAGTGAATGTTTTGGCACCTTTGTTCAAAGGTAAGGTGACTGAGTGTGTTGAAGTTGTTTCTGCCTCTTCTAATTTGTCCTATTGATCCTCAGGGCTTTTTTTGTTTGTCTGTTCATTGTTTTAGCCAGTATCATGCTGTTTTTATCACAGTGGTTTTGTAGTATAATTTCAAGTAAGGCATTGTGCTGCCCCAGCTTTGCCTTTGTTGCCTAGGATTGCCTTTGCTATTCTAGGTCTCTTCTGCTTCCAAATTAATTTTAGGGTTGTTTTCTCTAATTCTGTGAGGTATGCTAATGGTATTTTCTTGGTGATTGTGTTAAATCTATAGATCAATTTTGGGAGCATGGCCATTTTTACTATGTTGGTTCTTCCTGTCATGAGCAAGGGACATCTTTCCATTTTCTGATGTCCTCTTTGACCTCCTTTTTCAGAGCACTGTTCTCACTGTATAGATCTTTCACTTCCTTCATTAGTTCTTTTCCTAAGTGCTTCATTTTTTTTCAGTGCTATTGTGAAAGGTGCTCTTTCCCTAATTTCTCTCTCAGTGAGTTTGTATACAGGAAGACTTTCTGATTTTTCAGTGTTGACTTTGTATCCAGCTATGGGACTGAATCTGGTTAGTATATCTAGAAGTCTTTTGGTGGAGTTTTGGGGTCTTCTATGTAGAGTATAATGTCATTTGTAAATAAAGAACTTAACTTCCTCCTTTCCTGTCTTTATTCCTTTTATCTATTTCTCTTGTCTAATTGCTTATGCTAATGTTTTCATAATTACATAATGATAGTGGGTACCTTGTCTTGTTCCTAATGTTAGAGTGAAGCTTTCAGTTTTGTCCATTTAGTATGATGTTGGCCGTTGGTTTGTCACAGATGGCTTTTATCAGACTGAGATGGAGACTTTCTGTTTCTGTAGGGTTTTTATCATGGTATCATTTCTGTTTTGATATCCTTTATAGTCTCATGTATATATATTTTTTATTTTTTGTACTGTCATTCCAGTAAATTCAGGTGGATGGCTTCTGATTTCCTTTTATCTCCTTGTGCCCTGGGTTTGTCCTTGGTGGGCTAGGAGTCTGAGATTACATTTTGCTTCTGTGTGTTATCATTCTCTATTTTTCTTTTAATTTTAATTTGTTTTCTGTGTTGTTCAAAATTTCTTTAATGTTAGGTGGCTTTATCACTGGTATCGAAGCTTCCAGAGGAAATGTCTATTTCTCTGAAATGTCTTCCAGGTATAGCTGGCTGTTGGTCTTTCTGTCTGTCTCAAGATCTTACCCGCCCACTTGTTAGGGATGACGTGTTGCTCTCTGTTTGGCTCACACCCAGTCCTTTATTACTGGGCTCTGGGGATGATTGTGATCCCACCTTATCACAGTGTTATCATAGGAGGGGGAACAGCTGATTACAAGTATGGCATCTTGGCGGCTAAAATAGTGGAATTAGCAGTAATGACATCATCAAGCACAGCCTAGACACTGATAATCTGTGCTAACTGATAACTACTGGAACAAGATACAGCAAAACCCAACATAGGCCAGGAATTTGCGTGCAGCGGGCTTTCCCTTGGTAAGGAGAGTTTATCCTGTGGGGGTTTAAGAGGCATAGGGAACAAAAGAGCAGTAGCTGGAGAGAAACAGAAGCAAGGGCTGGGGGGCGCTGGAGAAGAGGACAGGAGAGAACGGATGAAGGAGAAAGCAAAAGTAAGGCGAGGCAAGACAGAAAGACTAGAGATAGTGTTCCTTTACCTGTAAATATCAGAGAATACAGAAAGACCAACAGGGAAAGAGAGGCAGGACAGAGAAAACAAACCAGACAGTGAAAGTCAAAACCTACACAACTCCACACACTTAAGAAATAAAAACAGAAAAACATTACTAAAAAAATTCCTGTGGTGCCCCAGTTTGGTATCGGTTCCCTCGTCAGAGCTGGCTGGAATCCGTACTGAGTAACGCCACCAAGTCTGCAGTGGGATTAGTGCTGAGTGCAGGGCTGATCCTGGCCACACCAGTGATACCTCTTGCAGGAGTTGGTGGTAGGGCGTGGGGTGTGCCCTGGTCTTCAGCTAGCCGAGGCTGTTTGCTGCTCACAGGAAGGTGGAAGAGCCCTGGCCCAAGGCCGCTTGTAGGTCATTGTAGCTAAGGCTAAGGCTGGCTTTTGGCACTCACCAAAATGGAGTCTGGGACCTAGCTCCTACTTCTCAGCCTAGTTCCCCCCAGTCTGCTGTCCACCTGCAGGCTGTTTACTGTGGCTGGATGGCCCTTCCCTCATTCCACTCCTGGATGTTGGCCCTGAAGCCACCCTGGGGCTGTTGTACTGCTGGAGCTCAAGCCCGCGGATGAAAGGGTGGTCCCACCTCCAGCTGCTCCTGGGTGCAGGTGCCACTGCTCTGGTTCTCACCAACCTCTGACCGTGGGGCAGGCCGCTCAGGCAAGTGTCTCGTGTTCTCACTGCTGTCCCTCGCTGCAAGACTCTGCTGGTCCAGGTGAGGTCTCAGTCTCCGAGTGAGGAGCAGCAACTCTGCTCTGGCTGCACCTTGCGATCTCTGATCTGTGGTGCTGAGCTATTTCTCCTTTGGCAGTGAATCCCGTTTTCTTCTCCTCTGTCAGTTCCCCTGTGGATCGTGGGTGGTTTGGAATTCCTTTGATTTCTCTCCGGGCTATTGTTGCTAGACTCTTGGCACTTTGTTCTGGAGAAGCTGAGTAGTCAATTTGTGCTCTTGATCAAGGTCCACCCGTTTTCCTGCAACCAGCCCCTGGTAACCACTGCTCTAACCCTGTTTCCATGAGCTCAGCTTCTTTGTATTTCTTTTTTTGGTACTGGGAATCGAACTCAGGACCTTGCACTTGCCAGGCAGGCGTTTGTGCCGCTGAGCTGTATCCCCAGCCCTAGCCCTGAGCTCAGCTTCTTTAGAGTTAACATATACATGAGATCATGCAGTATTTGTCTTTCTGCATCTGGCTTATTTCACTTAGCAAAATGTCCTCTGGGTTCCTCCATGTTGCTGGAAATAGATTACCTTTATTTTAAATCCAAATAATATCCCACTGTATGTATACACTGCATTTTCTTTCTCCATTTTTCTATTGATGGACCCTTAGATTAGTTGTAAATTTTTGCTGTTATGAATAATGCTACAGTGGACGTGGGGTGTCTCTGGAGATGGTGCCTAATCTCATTTCTGTTGAGTGTTTACCCACTAGTGTGATCACGAGGCCATATGATAGTCAGTACTTTAGTATTTTGAGTAACCCCCACACTGTGATTGCAGGTGTCTCTTGGAGATAGTACATGATTTCATTTCTTTTAAATATTTACCCAGTAGTGGGGTTGCTGGATCATGTAATTACTACTTCAGTATTTTGAGTATCCTCCATGCTTTTTCCCATAACAGTGTACCAGTGTACATTCCCATGTAAAACGTGAAAGAATGCCTTTTCTCCCTCTTTTACCAACATTTGTTATCTTTTGATTTTCTAGTAATCGCCTTTTTAGCCTATGTGAGGTGCTAGTTACTGTGGCTTTGATCTGTGTTTCCCTGATGGTTAGTGATGTTGAGTGTCTCCTCCCTGCCTGTTGGCTGTTCGCAGGTCTTTGTAGTACCGATACCTGTTTTCTCTTTCTATAACCTCATAGATGTGGATATAGCAGTTCCTATGGACCCTTCACCCAGTTTCCTCCAAAGTAACAGTTTACATAGCCATGTGTAGTTACCAAGTTAAAAAGTTAACATTGCTACATTACTATTAACTAACCTCTAGAATTTATTTAGTTACTCAGGACAAATCCTGAATATCCTTTTTCAGTTCTAAGGCTGAGTTCTGGATCCCACACTCAGTTTCCTGGCCTGTCTCTGTAGTTGCCTCTGATTCAGGATTGTTTCTTGGTCGTCCCTTGCTTTTCACGACCTCAGTAATTTTCAAGAAGATAATTTTGAAGACCTTGATAATTTTGTCAGACAACTTGTATGGTGTCCTTCAAGCTGGGTTTGTATAATGTTTTGTCGTGATTAGAAGAGGTACATGTTCTGTGGTGTTCTTATTACCTAGGGCCTATGTGCCATCGGCGTTGCTGGTGGAGTTAACCATGACCGTTTGGGTTAGGCAGCGTCTGCCACATTTCTCTTGCTGTGCAGTTCCTCCTGTTCCCTTTCCCTCTTCTATTCTTTGCAGATGAATCAGTCAGTCCAGGCCATATGGAAGGAAAGGGAATTAAGCTGTATCTACTGGAATGGGCGGTAGCCACATAAATTACTCAGAGTCCTTGTAAGGAAGATTTGTCCCTTTGTCTATCTAATTACTTATACCACCAAAGACCCTGTGCACTTATTTTATACTTTAGCATATAATCTAGTACTGTGCTCTTTATGTTTTTGCTCAAATTGTTGCAACTTTGGCCACTGGGAGCTTTTTGAGTTGGTTTCTCTGAGCTCTGAATTCTCCTTTTGTTTTTGAGTATTTCCTTACTTGCTGGTGCTGCAGAACGCCCCAGGCTCATCTTACACTATCCTAACCCCAGCCCTAGAATCAGTCAGTTTTCTAAGGAGTTTAGAAACCAAGGCTGGGCTTGGGTGTGCTCATTGCCACTGGGCACCACTGTTCGTAGGCCCTCCCAGCAGACAGGGTATGCCTGTGTTCTCATACGTGTGTGCATGTGTGAGTTTCTGTCTTTGTTTTTGAATCTATCTGTATACATACTGAACATGAGTTTGTCTAATACCAAGGGTCCAGGTTGACCTCCCCTGGCACATCTATAGTTGTTTTCTCTTCCACGGAGAAACCTCACCCCTACTATCTGCAACTTACATACCCATTTCTTCAGCTCAGGTCTACAAGTAAAGTAGTAGGATTTCAGGATTGGTAACCTGTACTCCTGTGAGAATCAAACTTACCATGTAGGTCCTTGTTCTTTCAAGGAGATAATCACATCTCCATAGGAAGTGGCATTTAAGCTGCAGGATACAGGGACTGGAGCAGCCTTCCCCTGGAGTAAATTGTACAGAAGTTACTTTATAGATCCTGGACAGAAATTTGACAGCACAGGCTACATTTAAACTGCTGCAACTTAAATTAATCAAGACTTAAACTCTCCTGGTGTAACACTTACTATTCAGCTGCTTGTATTTTATTAAACATTTTCTTGCTGTCTGGTATCATTCCTTTAATGATTACATGGATGTCTTGTGCATACCTGCCCCTGATAGATGCTTGGGTTATGGCAGTCAGGGGCGGACGTGGCTGTTGCCAGGCTAGTCTGTGGTCACAGGGCCCATGCCTCCCGTGCCCTGCATGTTTTATTTGTCCCCCTGGACATGTGCATCTTCATACATCTCCAGTCTCCTTTGCCCACCTGTGCATAAAGTCGGTTGGGCTGGGCGATGGGTGCATGTCAGGTCCTGGGAATGAAAGTGGCCGTGGTCCTGAGATGGTGAGAAGTCCAGGAGGGCTGGAGCTGAGTCGCAGGTGGGAAGTTGGGGTGTGAGGGGTGGAGTTGGTAAGGAAATAGAGACCAGACTTTTACTTGGCTTGTGGGCCATATTCAGGAGTTTAGACTTTGTTCTTGAGGTGGGAAGTTACTGAGCAGTTTGAAGCAGGGGTAATGCAAAAATATCTGGTTTAAGGGTGAAGAACCGGGGGCACAAGGCTGGTGCTGCCATAGCTATGTTGATGGGAACTGTTGGAGGCATGCAGAGGGCAGTGACCTTGGAGACAAGTAGGAGCAGTTTATTTTTGAGATTAGGTGTGGCAGGAGCTGAGGTATCTGCAGTTTTGAACCCAGAACACACTGGCCGGCTGGTTATGTTGCTCTGTAAGTTCAGTGGGGGTTTTCATTTTGCCTTCTGTCTTAGTTACTTTTCTCGCTGCTGAGACCAAGTGCCTGACATGCAGAGTTAAAGGAGGAGGGTTATTTTAGCTCCCAGTTGGTAAAGGTTTCAGTCTACAGTTGGCTGCATCCAAGGCAAGGCGGCGTGGCAGAGGAGAAACAGTTCATGGCAGGTAGAAGGCGGAAGGCACCAAGCAAGCAAGCCCCAAGTGACTAGACGCAGGCTTCATCCTGTGCCTTCTCTCTCATCCAGGCTACGCTAGGGCTGGGTAGCACTCACACTAATGCCTGCCGTTGCACCGTGAATCAGTTCCAGTGTCACACACTCCACATCCAGCCACCTCTGAAAAGCCCCACCTGTGACCACGGGAGCCTTTGGGGGAACACTGAGACATGAGCCATAACATCCTCCCTGTCTGCTCTTGGCTTTTGGAGATTTTGTGATTTAATGTTTAGGAACTTAATCAGAGTTACTTCACATGGAAAGCTGTTTCCTATCAGATGCTTGTGGAGCCTCATGGTACATCCCTCCTTGTAACGCTGGCTGTGTGTCGGTTGGCAGTGCTGTGATATTCATTATGAATGTTGCAGGAGGCTTGGTAAGCAGGCTGTGTCACTGAATTTAGGTGGAGGATAGATCAACTTCTGATTATTTTCTAAACCTCAGAAACACAGCCTCCACCTCCCAAAAATGAAACAGAACCCTCACATGAGTTTTTTTCTTCATCTATAAGATAACCTGGGGCAGTAACAATACAGAGGGACCAGCTTATCTGATGCATGAATCAGTTTTATGTCTTATTTTTCCTAAGTAAGCTAAAAAGTCACCAGTATTTTTATTGTTTTGCTTGAGTACTTTGATTCATTGAAATAGTTCCTATTCCACTTGTATTAATTAGTGCTCTTTAGAAAATTCTAGTTATTTCATGTAAAAATATTGATTTTGGCCTTCAAGAACATACTTAGGAGCTGTCAGTAGGTCTAGAGTTTCTGTAATGAGAGATGGAAAAGTTCCAGAGCTTTGCTATACGTCAGTATGTATATAGTTGATAATATTGTACTGAACATTTAGAAATTTACTAATAGGAGCTAGGCGCAGTGATGCACACCTGTAACCCTGGCACACTGGGAAGTTGAGGCCGGAGGCTCACAAATTCCAGCCCTGTCTGAATATCTTAGCAATATAGTGAGACTTTGTTTCAAGATTTTAAAAAGGGGGAAAGGTCAGGGTTGTAGTTCAGGGAAGGTCCTAGGATGAATTGCTGGTCCCCTCCCCACCAAAAAAATTGCTAATGGGCTGGGAGTATAGCTCAGTGGTAGCACACTTGGCCTACCATGCACAAGGCCTTTGGTTCCGTCCCTAGTACTGCCCCCTCCCTCGTTAGTAGATCTTGTGCTGTGTATTTTTTAATCACAATTTTAAAAAAAACGAATAGAGCAGGTTTTCTCTTTAGTTTTACGGTGTATTTAAAGAATGAGTTAAGATATTTAGACTTTAGAATAAGTTTTAAAGTAAATTCTACCAGTCCTTTAGTTTACTTAGCTATGAATAGATTCTGGGGATTGAACCTGGGGCTGCACAAATGCTAGACATGTCTAGCATTTTTTGTACCACTGATCCACACCCATAACCCTTTAGTATTTAATTAGAAATTATATCCTATTTTTCTAAAGATTATTCTTTTAATTTTAAAGAGAAGAAAAAATAACAAGGACAAAAAACAGTACAAAAACAATAAAAATGATACAGAATTTCAAAACTATGTTAGGAAATTAACAGTGGTTGTTATATATTGTTATCTTAAGATTATTCTTTATGTAAGTCAAGATTTCAGTACTGTGAGTCTGTGGCTTCTTTTTAAAGGCCTTGAGACGTTCTGTTTTGTGTTTTGTTTAACTCAAAAAATTTCAGAACATTGAGACATTTTCACCTTAGATTTCTGTTTTGGAATCTTTCCCTGGCCTTTAAATTTTGTAATGACTATAATTTACGGTATTGGTTTGACCACTTTAACAGAGTTTAAATAATAGTGGCTTACACAGGAAAGAAGCTTATTTCACCCCTATGGGGAAGCGTGAGCTGGCACGCGGTCTGCGGGGTGTGGGACCAGGCCCACTATCTTTGGGCACCTCTTGTCCCCTAGCAGCTTCCCTTTCTGCATGGTTGTAGGACGCACAAGGCTGTGGAGGGCAGGGTGGTTAACACAGGAGCCAACAGATGCTTTCTGTAAAGGCTCAGAGAGTAGAAGATGAAGGCTTTGTCAGTCACATGTGCTCTGGTTCATGTTCTTTTTTGTTTGTGTAAAACCCTTTAAACCTGTATTTTATTTCATTTTTTGGTACCAGGAATTGAACTCAGGGCTTTGTGCTTGCCAGGCAGGCACTGTACCACTGGGCTACATCCCTGGCCCTAAAACTTTAAAAATTATTCTTATCTTGCAGCCTTTAAGAAATCTAGCTCCCTGGCTAAATTAATCACACTTACTATTATTTTGCCAACAACTGTTTTAAGGATATTACCTGTAAATCGCACACTTTCTCATTTATAAACTAGGGTCAATAAGAGTGTCTATTTTGGAAGGTCCTCATCAAGATTAAAATGAGGTAATATATTCAAAAGAGTGCCTGGCAAAAAGTATGAACTCGGATATGGTAACCATTTTTGTTAATAGCATATATGCTTAATTCTACCTATGAAAGAAAACTAGTGTATTTTTTAAGCTCCTGATTTCTGACTAGTTTATGACATTTATAATTGTCACAGTTTTCTAGCCAAGCACTATATTTAAATCAGCGCTGAAGTCCTTTTGTTATAATTTCTATTTCTCTATTTATTTTGATAGTGCTTGCATCAGTAGCACATATATTTATTTTGA
The DNA here is from genome assembly GCA_004027595.1 of Dinomys branickii. Lineage (NCBI taxonomy): Eukaryota > Metazoa > Chordata > Mammalia > Rodentia > Dinomyidae > Dinomys > Dinomys branickii. The sequence continues at coordinate 52,631 of PVLD010006267.1, forward strand.
CACACACCTAGATTGTATTATAAGTGTTTTTTGTTTGTGTTTGAGACAGGGTCTCACTGTGCAGTTCTGGCTGGCCTTGAGCTCACTGTGTAGCCCAGGCCAGCCCATAGTTCATGGGAATCCTCCTGCCTCAAGCTCCAGAATGCTGGGATTACACGTGTGCACCACCACACCTGGTTATAAGTGGGTTTTTAAAGAAGATGTTGTACTCTTTAAGTTTTTGCGTGCCTGAAAATGACTAAATAGGTTTTATATCTAAAGGATAACTTAGGAGGGTATAACATTCATGTGTCATCTTTCTCACAGTTTCTAGTATTTAGAATTGTAAAGTCTAAATCAATTCAGATTTTCTCCCTAGTGTGTCTTGCGGTTTTTGTCTTGAAGACCCATGTGTTTTTTGAAAAGTAGATTTGAGTTTTATTTTTGTTTTTATATTCTGGGAATTTTTTTTCCATTCTCTCTTCAAAAAGTTCTTATATTCCATTTGTTCTCTTCAGGGATTCCATTATGTGTATCAGATCTCTCACCTACCTTTTCTGTTTTGTTCATGGTACTGAGGATCAAGCCCAGGGATATTCTACCACTGAGTTACACCTCCAGACCTTTTTACTTTTTGAAACAAGAGTCTTATTTAATTGCCTATGAGGTCAAATTTAGCAGTTTTCCTGTCTCAACCTCCTGAGTAGCTGGGAATATAGGTATGTGCTTGGCTTTTATTTATTTTATTTTATTGATTAATTAATTGAGACAGGGTCTTGCTGTGTAGTTCAGGCTGGCCTTGGACTCACTATGTAGCCCAGGCTGGCCTTAAACTCACAGCAGTCCTCCTGCCTCAGCCTCCCGAGTGCACCATTATAGACATGCACCACCATGCCCAGCAGCTTTTTTTTTTTTTAAACAAAGCTTTGTAGTACATTTTCTTATAGTCTGTTTACAATGACCCCTTTTGTATACTTTTAGCTATTTTTTGTTTGCTTTCATTGGAATTCAGTTTCCCGTATTTCTTGTGTAATTTTATTTTGAGACAAAAATCTGTATTTAGTTTAGGCTGGCCTTGAACTCATTGTGTAGCCCAGGCTGGCTTTAAACTGCTGGCAGTCCTCCTGGCTCAGCCTCCTGAGTTAGGGTATGTATTACCATGCCCAGTATGTTTCTTATTTCATGTTTCTGGTGCTTACCAGCTTGGCTTTCATCTCCTCTGTTGTCTTATTTACTGTTCTTTTTGAGATCTTTTTAAAGGAAGCTCATACCTGGAACATCCATGAGATTAACGCAGAACTCTCTGTTTCTCTTCTTTGTTTAATTTTGTTTGTGGTGTGTTTTCCCTACCTGCCTTTTGGTTATCATCCTTTCCCCCTTTGGGTTTTGGGGAGTGTGCGTTGTGCGGGTCGTGTGCTGGCTTTCTCGTTGTCCGCCTGCGAATGGATTTAGAGTGTGAGGAAGGCTTGCGGCAAGGTGTACTGTGTTGCTCAGATTTGTTGGCTCAGATGCTTGTCCTCTTTGCCATGGGGGCATGTGCACGTGTTGGTGTCCTGGGATCTTTGGGACGTTCCAAAGTACAGTTGTCGCTCAGTGGCGGAAGGGATCCCAGAATGTGCAGACGCTCCCTGTCACCCTTGTAAACTGGCATAGCATTTGTGCAGGACCTACACACATCCTCCCGTATGCGTAGATGATCTTGAGGTTGCTTACGCGGCAGAACAGGGTGGAAGCTCTGTGTAAATAGTTGTTACGCTGTTATATAGGAGAGGACAGGAAATTGGTCTGTGTGCTCATTGCAGATGCCTTTTTTCCTGAGTATGTTTGATCTGGGGTTCGTTAATCTGCAGCTTGCACTGTGGATGTGGGGGGTTAAGGCTCCCTCTTCCCTGTTCCCTAACTTGTCCTCCTCCTCCAGCTGGGTGGCCGTGGACCACAGAAAGGGCCTTCAGAATGAGGTGCCTGGCTGCCCTGCACAGTGTTCCCATGCCCCCGGGGCCTCACCTTGCCTGCCTGGGTCCCTGGTCTCATGTTGGTGAAAAGTCACGGCCTTTCACGTCTGTGACCCCAACCTCTGGGACTTTCTCTTTCCCAATTGCATCTCAGCCTCTTCCTGTGTTTTAAGGTCAGATTTGCTGACCTTAAAGCCAGATTGCCTAAAGCATGACACACAGGGTGCGATCTGAGTCACACAAGATGGCGTGTTGCACATGTACTGGAAGGGCCCGGAAGGGCGCCTCCACCTGCACCGTGTGGTGCACTCGTACCGGAAGGGCCGGGAAGGGCGCCTCCACCTGCACTGTGACTGTGAGTGACTTTCGTTCTTTGCCTCTGTGTTTCTGTAATGCAGCACATACTCACTGTAAAAACCTCCATCCCCTCCCCTCCCAGAAACCCAAGGTGCCTTCCAGTGTAGGTCAGAGTGGAAACCCTCCCTCACTGTATGTATAATGAGATTTTCCACTTGTGATTGGCTGTTGGTTTTGGTGATGTGAATAGGGGAGGAGAAGGATACCTCCCTGATAGATTTAAATCTCATAGCCTTATGCTTTATTTTGAGAACTTTAAAAGTACAGTACTACAACTCAGAATGGACCATTTTGGTCACATTCCTGTGAAGCTTTTTTCCTCTTATAAGGGGAAGCTAGTTTGACAGGTAGAGCTGAGATTATTCTTGATTTTCTGTTTATATGTTTGAAAAGATAAGTACAGATACCTTTAAGTACTGCAAAGCTTGTTGTATGTCTGGAACACTTACCCAGATGGTACCCTATTGTTTTGTTGTTGCGCAGCTTGTGTTTCTCTGCTTTTCTTTGTTAGGGTTTGTTTTACCTCTCCTTTGCACTGGGGTATCTTAAACCACCACATGACTGGATTGTGCTCCTTTGTTCTGTGAGGCGTCTGGGCCGCCCTGGCCCTGCCCTTCATCATATGTGCAAGTGTTTCTCAGAGAGAAGCATGTTCTCAGGGTTGTGAGATCCATGCCTCTTCATGTTTACTAAGTACTGACCAGGACTACTTCCACTAGCCCATGTGCACCACGCTAATGGTACCCGGATGTCAGTGTGTGCTGTGGGAACCCTTTCTGCTGCTTGCACTTCCTTGAGCTGTCTTAAAATGAAAGCGACTTTAAAGAATGATACTTATTTGATGGGTCATGTTTTCAGCTGTGTGTAGGTGAATATTGCTGTAGAGAAGGGCAATAAATTATCTAACTAGAATCCTACCAAATCTAGTTTGTACTCCCTATTTGACATGAGATGATACTTCTACAGCTCCCCCACCCATCAGAACAAAATTATTATTATTTTTGTTTTCAGAACAAAATTAAAGTGTAAAGGTACTGCGTCTTTTTCTTGGGGGGAAGGGAGTTGAGGTGAAGTGCATTATTGTGTCTGCTAAGAGCACTGCCAACTCAAATGCCTGTGTGTTATTTCTCCTTGGAGTGAGTTTACTTCTGGAGCTCTTTTCCCACCATTTAACCTGAAAATTGTTAGGAAGGTTGCAAATGAACTCTGAAATGATGAATGCTGATATGGGAAAGGAAGTTTGAATTCCCAGGTGTGTTTGGTTCAGTAGCGTAAGTGGTGAACAGCTGACTCTGCCTTGGGATTGGGCGGCACTAACGTCCTTCGGCACATCCACAGAAGAGGGGAGCCGCGCGGTCAGGAAATCAGTGTTCTCAAGGCTCTCGTCAGTCTGGTTTTTCCCCCTTCCACTTGATCAGATGGCTTATTTCTTTATTCCTTTAAAAAGGCACAGTTCCTCATGTTTATACTTTCCTACCTTTCTTTCAGAAAAGCAAGAGGAAAGGGCACGAATACACCAACATTAAGTATTCCCTAGCAGACCAGGCAGGTGGCGATCAGAGCCCCCTCCCGCCGTGTACGCCAACGCCACCCTGCGCGGAGTGAGTAGAAAAGTGGGAGCTTGTTCCTACCTGGACCCAGTGTTGTAAAAAGGCTTTGGGACAGCAGCAGCAGGTTTTGCAGCCCAGGGCTCTCCCTGCACACATTATCAGTGTCCAGCGGCAGGCGTATATGCGACTGGCAGCTTCTCTGGATTGTGTCCATGCTGTCTAGGCCAAATCTTTTTCCTGAACTGAGGCCTGGCCTTGTGCTGCCTAGGATGATGGGGATTTTAAGCTTGTCAAGGAGAATCTGAGTTTTCTTTTGCAGGTGCGAGGGTTGTTGCAGAGGGAGGTAGCCCCCCTTGTGGGGCGTTAAGACTCTTTGTTAAGAGGGGTCAATACATCGCCTTTAAGCCTGTCAGCACAACCTTGGTCTGCTGGCTTTCCAGCAGTCAGCAGCAGACTATAGCCCAAGGGCCAAGTATAAAAACAGCAAAATAAAACAAAACTTCGAAGAATAATATGTAACGGAGACCATGTGTGGCCTAAAGTAAGCACTGCTCTTTCCAGAAAAGCTTCGTAACTCCTTATTTAAACCAAAACACTATAGGGAAATATTTGTGAAATTGATCATGTGAAAAGCAATTTTAAGTGATTATCTTTCTATGTATTCAGAGGCACCGTCTATATAACATTTACCTTTTATTTTCCCCTAAGAATCTTGTCTCTATTTGCTCCTGATGTGGATTTTTAAAGCCCTGCTGACTTTAATATCGTATCTAAACGTTTCCAAGAGCAGATAGAGGCTTGTATTTACCTTGGCTTTCTGTGTGCATTGAAATGAGATTTTGTAGCAGAAGCCTGCTCTCCTCCAAGTTGCCTCTTCCTTCTGCTGGCTTTTTCTGTCCCAGCGGGCTGACTGGGAAAGTTGATATTTTAAATCACTATCTGCAGTAATTTGCAGTGGCACCAGAATATCAGAAAGCCTTCCTCCCTCCCTGAGATGGGCTCTCCGCCTCTGCTGTCTCAAAGCCTCTCTTGGGCTGCTGCTCACAGCTCTGGGTTCCCCATCTGCCCGAACCGCTTTGACGCCCCCTCCATACCCAGCAGGAACTAGGGCTCCTAGATGCTGGAACGTGACAACCAGGGTAGTGAGGTGCCTGTCGCCTTTCACAGGCCCCAGCGTGAGGCTGAGCGCTGCTGGCTGCTGCCCCATGTCCCCGTCCTGCTGCTCTCGCCTGTCCCTACCCCTCTTCGGGTGGTGACCAGGGCCACTCCTGTGGGTAACACCCCACCCTCTTCGCAGTACCCAGTGCAGCCTCCTACAGGCCCCTGGCCTGCCTAGAATACAGCCGCCTCCCCACTCCACCTTCCGTAGGCCTCGAGGCTCCTGCTCTCCGTTCTGTGTCCCCCTTGTGTGTGTCTTACATCCTCCAACAGCATCAGCTTCTGGGGTGCCCAGGGAAAGGGCCCACAGGATGCAGTGTGTGCTGTGTGAGTGTTGTGTAAGTTTATGTGGCGCGGCCTGCAGTTCTCTGAGCGTCTCCCTCCTTTTCCATGCAGAATGAGAGAAGACAGTGCCAGAGTCTACGAGAATGTGGGCTTGATGCAGCAGCAGAAGAGCTTCAGATGAGAAAAGCCGCCAACACTTGAGCACAGAAAGAGGTACTTCAGTGCCTGGCTCCCTCGGGGGCTTGTTTATGTAGTTTGCATCACTGTAAAGCAGGCTTGTCATTTGTGAATGTCCCTGCACTATGTGCTAGAATTGAGCTTTGCAACCCAGCCTTCTTCCTCCTCACCCTGTGCTTCCTTCTTCAGGTAGATTTAGTTTACAGTTCATTCAGCATTAAAATCAGATACAGAATTAACCGTGCAAGGGGTAGGGTAGTGCTCAGTGCAGGGAAACTGCTGATCATGGTGGCAAAGAGCAAGTGTCACTGTTCTTGCAGTTTTCATTAGTGCTGCTTTACCAGGCTCTGCCAGGATGGTCTGTCAGTATCAGGAAGCACTGGGGTGCTGTTCCCGCTGCTGGGGGTCAGGATACCTGTGCTGCCTTCCCAAGTGGCTTCTGAGTGGCTGTGAGACTTGGAGTGCTGGGCTTCGCTGGCCTCTGGCTGAGTCAGCTCCTTATCCCTGCCAACTGTGCACCTGGGAAGCCATCCAGCACCTTTAGGGAGTATCTGCCCAGTCATCTTTTTAGATCAGGATACAAGTATGCAGTGTGTGTCCTCAGGATATGTGAGAAGCATACAGTGTCATTATTTCATGTTGAAATTTCCATCTCCATGGCTGCATATGTAAAGATTTTAAATCAGCTGGGCATGTGGTTGCATGTGCTTATCATCCTAGCACTCTGGGAGGCTGAGGTAGGAAGACTACAGGTTTGAGCCCAGCCTTGGGAACTTAGCGACTGAGCGAGACCGTATCTCAGAAGAGCACGGACGGGGGCTCAGGATGTAGCTTAGTGTGAAGGCCTGGGTTTCAATCCCCAGTACCTCACCTGCAAAAGCTTTAAATGAACTTTAAAATAGTGTGGAGCTGTGGATGGGCTCAGCGGTGCAGAGCTTGCCTAGAGTGGGCAAAGCCCTGGGCTCCATTCTTAGCACCATAGACATTTAAACTAATAAACAATTCAGTGCTCTACCAAGCTTTTTAGATGTATGTTCCTTAAAAATTCCTGCTTCTTCCTCAGATGTGGACTTTACCTCTTCCCCTAGATGACGAGCAGATGTGCCAGAGAGCCCATCCGAAGAACGCATTTGGATTCGGAAGACTCAGCTGTGGCTGACGACCTTTTGATAAGCAGAATTTGAAACCACTTCAAGACCACTGTATTCTAATCCAGCGTTTCCTCAGATAAGAAGAAATCATCTCTACAGTGTAGAAAATGCTTCCTTTTATAGAATTCTGTTTTAAATTGAGGAAGCAGTTAAACTGTTCTCTGTATTTTACAGATTTTGGGGATTCAAATTCTAGTTATGAGAAATTTTTTTTTTCCTTTAATAACCTTAACCATTTTGTTTTTTCTTTTTGTGGCGGGTGATGGGGGCACTTACAAAAGGAAATGATTTGGGAGAATTAGGTAACAGTACCCCTGAGGAGGGAGAGTGATTCCATTTACCATCGCTCGTTGTTGTCATCTGTTTTGTGTAGCCTAACAGAATACCACAGAGCGCATCATTTATAGTGAACAGTTACTTCTTACAGTTGCGGAAGCTGGGAAGTCTGAGGTCAAGGGGCCGCCTCTCACCAGGGCTTCTAGCTGTGCTGTAACTGGGCCAAAAGCATCATGGTGAGGAGACAGTGAGTGAGGGCTCGCTTTATGTTGACCCCTGTGACGCCACTGCGCTGTTCCTGGGGCCGCGCCCCCGACAGGGCCCACGCCCCGGACAGGGCCTGCCCCAGCACTGTGGCACCGGGGTCATGTCTCGAGTGCGCGTGCTTCAGGGGCACATCTAACCGCAGCACTCAGCAGCTGATAGTCCCCTTTAGTGGCTTGCTTTTTGGTGGTGGCGGGGTGGGGCTGGGTTGCTAAATGGTCAGGCCAGTGTGGACTGTCAGAAGTTCACTGTCTGCCTTTGTGTTCATTAAAAAGTCATGGGGAAAAACCATGGAAATGGATGCCGCAGGATAACGGTTGTTTTCTTAGCAGATGACCGGCCACTGCTCAGCTGTGGTGAGAGGGTTGTAATGGGGAGTGGGTGCCGTGTTTTCTTTGCATGTAAGTGATTGTCCTGTATTGGGAAAACAGGTGTCTCTGGGTGATCAGTGTCTTGGTTCTCCAGTGTCACTCACCCCCACCCCATTCATCGTCCCAAGCCAGGCTCAGTGGAGCTGTTCTTCTGTCTTGGCACGAGTCACTCATGTGGCAGGCAGGTTGGCCGAGACTCTAGGGGGCTGCAGTGCTCAGGGCCTCTCCTCCCTGTGGTCTCTGTGTCACCTGCCAGACGGCAGTGAAGCCTTTTATATAGCACATGTGGCCAGGCCCTCTCCAGACATAAGCCAGACCTGCTGCGGCCCCCTACTGTGGGCGTCCATCGATGGCACAAGGCTCATGAAGAAAGTGTGTAGTGGATGTGAAATCCACGCGGCCAGAGGTCTAACAGGCACGCGCAGCCAGTGACATGCAAACAGCGCTAGTGAGCGCAAGCGGAGGCTGCTGCGTCTGTGGGAAGCTGAAGCTGCTTGTAGTAACTAGTTGAAGCTACAAGTCAGAGGAGAAATGGATGGAGAGCCTTCCAGAAGTTTCTGAGCCAGCTCTGACCGGCCTGCACCTACTTTCTGAACTTTCACTTAGGGAAACCAGCCTGGAAAGAATGGATGTGTAAGGGGGACAGACATTTAAAAGGAGAGCCACCTGTCTTCGCAGTACCTGCAGCCCTCGGCCAGGGGATGCTTCCTTAACGTCCCTGGTTGTTAGGCAGGCCATGCCTGCATGTGCATTCAGCGCTGAGAGGCGCAGGTAGGAGCAGGCCTCCTGTCAGCTTGAATAGGCCCATTTTTATTTGAGTCAATGGGATTTGCTAATGTTCTACCTTAAGTGCCTTCCTGGAAGACCTCCCTCTTTGCCTGTGTTGACTCTTCTCTTCTGACTCATTGTTCAGTGACAGATTTCAGTGACAACACCCAGGCTGGCTTTTGTAATGATAATAGCAGGTGTCCTTACTCAAATTCTTCCTGCTTTGGCTCCTGAGGACAGGACTAGTGCCCACCTTCGACTGGCTGGAAAGCCTGAGGGAGCTGGGGGTGTGGCGGCTGCCATCGTCATAGAGAAAATGTGTGTTGATCCCCTCCCCCATATGGAAGGGAGGCAGAATTGCTTCAGAGGACAAGTGTGGCCTCAAGGTGCCACCCACTGGGAGAGGTACGGACTCCTGTCTTGTCAAGCCTACAAAGGAAGAGCTTCCAGTTCAGTATTTCCAGCCAAAGCCCTGCATCCTGTTTTTTTCCTGCATTGTCACATTGAGTACTTTTTAGTTTTGTGGTAATGCTTGGACTCTGGACTTTAGGGGCAAAGCCTTTCACCAGCATACAGGGGTTTGATTGTACAAGAGATCTGCTGTGTTCACGTCCGCCTGGAGCCGGAGATGGGTTGTTTTTGCACTTGGAATGGAACTACCTGATCTTGGCTAGCTTTGTTACAGCACATTGATTTCACTTTGGTTTTTCTCCAGAGTCACCAAAACACCCTGTTGTTCTGTAAACTGATGCCAAGATCGCATTCATAACAGTGTCCAGGTCGCTAGGTCTGTCTTGTGTTTGGTAAAGGTGGTGGCAGGGTTTCAGGTGCGGTTGCTCAGTGTGTGGAAGAATCTGGTAGCGGGGCTGGGAGGATGTGGGTAGCTCGAGGGTGCGGGGTTGAAAGAAAAATGGAAGTGAAAGTTCCAAAGGGGTTCGTGAGGATGTCAAAAGGCCTGGGGCCAGAGCAGGCAGTGGTAGGTGAGTCGGGTTACCTGGGAAACAGGTGGAATCTACTACAGGTGGAGTTGTGGGTGGATGTTAAATACGCACAGTACACCATAGCTGGCTGTTTTACAGTGAAGAGCATAGGATTTTATATTTGGGATGAAGAAATTATCTGGCAAATGGTATTGGTGTTTTTTTTTTTAAAGCTAGATTTCAAGAGTCTTTACCAACTTTTTGTTTTTGTTTTTAAAAGCCCCCTCATGTCCAGTGTGTGGCCCTCATTGAAACTCACGACTTCCCCAACATGGCAGAGTGGGGTGGGTGACTCAATGTAGGACTTTCCTTGGTACCTGTGCATTTTTTACGGAGCTTAATCGCTTTATAATAGCCAAGCATATGGTTAAGATTATTTTTAGGGGTTAGTTTAGTGGGGATTTTAAGAACTAATACAACATCTGGGGTTGTGTCTAGGTCAGGGGCATGTGGACAGGGATGCAGCTGGGACATGTTTCGTTGTAGATTATGATCTTCAAGGCACGCTTAGACTGTAGATATATACAGGCCCATAGCAGGTCCTATATTCTGTACGTCATCAGGGGAATAAAGTCTGACATAGCAAGCACGCGAGCCTCCCTCATTTGAAGATGCGTTTCTTAGGATCTGTGTTAGCCCTTAATTTTGTTGAAATCTTTTTCCTTCTCCCTCTTAAAAAATAAGTTCCCAAACATAGTTATTGTATCTTCCATCACTAAAAAGTTTATTTCTTTGTTCACTATGGGCAGTTCACACAAGGCAAAAATATCAAACCGCGGGTTTTAGTGTCTTGTATAACTTCGGTGTGTATCAAACTAATTTTTTCAAGTTTTCATCCTAAACCTCCAATCATGTAATTAATAATTTACCTGTTTATTTATGACTTAATTGTGATTCTGTCGTTAACAAAAGCTAGTGGGAAAGGACCCTTTATTAAGCTGATGAACTAGACCTACATTTTACTTCCCTGCAGTGTATGAAGTATTGTACCAGAGTATTAAAAGATATGTAATATTTTATTGATAAATCTATCCTTTAAAAGGAATACGTTTTAGGGTGTCATCATTTTGATGTGGATCATGTAAATGTTGATAATATGCTGTTTATTATACATGCAGTGTTTCAAGAGATTCACTTCATTGCCTTTTGCCCGCATATATTATGTAGTCTCTTTGCAATTGTTTTTTATAGAAAATGACGTTAAAAGAATAGTTATGTAGAGAAACATTAGTGGTTGTTGTTTCCCCACCTGTATTTATGGGTGTTAGTTCAACTGCTTTGCTAGTTGCAAAGCCATATTATCAGAGTAAAAGTGTATTTGTAAACTGTATGGAACTAAAAATTAGGAATAAAACCATTTTCTTACATTATGGTATTTGTTATTTACTTCATAAAAAATGATCCAGGAGCCAGACATGGTGGTGCATCCCTGTGAGCCCAGCACTTGGGAGGCTGAAGCAGGAGGATTGCTATGAGTTGAGGCCAGCCTCGGTTACATAGTAAGTTCAAGACCTGTCTGAACTAGCAAGACTGACTCCAAAACAAATAAAAACAGAAATTCCCAGGAAAAAAAAACGTGATCAGTTGGGCTATCACGCTGGCAGAATGCCAACACTGAGCAGCTGCTAGTTTGAAGGGGTCTGGAATACAGAATAGACGGATCAGTTCCATGACATTTCACCCATCACCTCATTGATCACAAAACACAGGGCACCTTCAAAACACCAGGCACCATGCCTGTGCCACGTCCGGGGATGAGCAGTGACCAGCACCCCTCAACCTAGTGGGGGGCTGCCAGAGGAGCCAGGGCCTGGCCCAGTCAGATTGTCCCTGTGGTACTTGACATGATGGCCAGGGCCAAGACAGAGATGGGACGGCTAGTTCCACATGGGGCAAGTGAGCAGATGGCAGGGGATGTGGTTTCCCATAGAAGGGGCTCTCCTGGGTTGCTACACCAGCCCCGAGAAGGGGCTGTACACAGATACACCTTGGTGCGTGGCATCCATCCTGAGCTCCAAGGCTGCACAGAGGGCAGTGGCGGTCCCCTGTCCTTAGACATGCCATGGAAGATCCTTCTGGTGCCATAGTCCCCCTCACAAGAAAGAACCCCAAGAAAGTGTGTAGATGAGGCAGGGTGGGAACACGCTCCACGTCAGTGTAGACGGCTGAGGGCTCAGGCATCTTGGTCGCCTTGTAATGAAAGGCTTCTGGCAAAGCAGTTCCTTGGGATCCCATCCTGTGTGTGCTTTGCACGGCCTTTCTCTCCACTCTGGAGGCAGGAAGGGGGTGGAAAGGGGTGACCTCAAGGCATAGCTATATTGCAGTGCTGTTTTTGACCCCCTAATAACGAGGCGAGTTGCTAAACACTGAACATGCAAAACAGTGCTGCACTGGAAAGGGCGTTGCTGTCAGTGGTGACAGTATAGTTAGCAGTGAGCTTATACCCGCTCGAGACCAGTCTGTGTAAATCCCCCAATAGAGCTACTGTGGGGTATAAAATGCTGTGACTGGGGAGTGCTGGCAGTGATGGGGACGATTAACAGGAACCGGGGTGCAGATCCATGGGGGGAGTAACACGCTGTTCTGTCATAGTAGGGTGCATGGGTCAGCTTGCTGTCACTGCACTGAGATACCTGATGCCCACCGCTTAAAGGGGGAGAGGTTTGTTTGGCTCAGGGACTCAGGTTTAGGTCCACAGTCAGCTGGCTCCAAGGCAGGGACAACATGGAGGAAGGGCCTGGAGGAGCAAGGCTGCTCACCTCACGGTGGCTGGGAAGTGGAGGGGGCGGTGTCGGAGGAGAAGGGCCCAGAGGCCAGACACGGTCCCCAAGGTCATGTTCCCATGACCCTCCCAGACACACGCGGAGGGTCTTTACTCATCTGCTAGGCTCCCCTCAATCCAACCAAGTTGACAGCCAACACGGCAGCCATGGCTAACTATAATTAATGACATATTTTAAAATAGTAAAGAGGGTTTTAAGAGTCCCCAGCACAAAGAAAAGATCAGTGATTAAAGTGAATATGCCAGTCACTCTGATCAAACCATCATACATTGTGTGCATCCATCACAGTGTTATACTGCATCCCATACATACGTGCAACGTTGTGTCCATTTAATACACAAATGAAGAAGTAGCTACCCAAATCAAGATTGTAAGCAAGCAATACCATATTGAAAGACGTGTGCAATTTGTGGACAAGGGAATCGTGTGTCATGTTGAGACTTGTCAGCTCTCTCTGGAAAGAGCATGGCATACCAAGCTGAAAATCATCTTCGGGTCCTAATCCTCTCCCACCCTTGGATACACCGCAACAATGTGGTGCACACATATTTTCGTGTCTCCATTCTAGATCTGTAATTAGGCACTAGGCACCATGTTGAGTAATCTTGGCTAGTTTTGATAGAATTCCCTAGTATAATTCATAGTTTAGAATGAGTCATTTCATTCTGAATGTAATCATTACTGAGATCAAGTCTCTTTTTTGGTTTGGGTACTAGAGATGCAACCGAGGGCCTGGGCAGGCTAAGCATGCGCTGTACCACTGGGCTGCACCTCCAGCCCAAGATCACTTTTTTCTGAGAAAAAAACAATCAGGTTCACAAAGTGTTTGGAACCAGACATGGGGGTGGACATCTGCAGTCCCAGCACTCTGAGACTGAGGCAGAGAGATGATTGCAAAGGTGAGGCCAGCCTGGTCTGCATAGTGAGCTCAAGTCCACTTGAACTAAATAATAGGATCCTGTCTCCAAAAAAAAATGTTTTTTGATTGTAATTGTTTTTTATACAAATTCACAGTTTGCTTAAATTTTAATTTATTCACATTTTAAAAGTTCAATAGCAATTTAGGTTTTCATCTACTAAATTTCCTTTCAGAAAGATAACATTGTATCTGATCAGAACTATCCTGGAAAAATCAGGTGGTCTATGCCCCTGAGTTTTAGCAGCTTTGCTGAGGGTATATTCCAAGTGGCGATTTTGGAGTTTGATCTTCTGATTCAGGCTTGTGTGGCCATCTTGCTTTTTAAATGCTTTTATTGTAGTAACGTACACAGGACACAATTTACTATGTTGCCTGTTCTTGATGTACAGCTCAGTGGCGTTAATACGTTTGAACTGGTGACTTGCACCACCCCTGTTCATTGCTAGAACCTTTGCTTTTACGTCTTCCCACATCTCCAAGGTGCTGGGGATGAACCCAGGGCCTCACACCTGATAGGCAAGTGCTCTACCACTAATCCACACACCCTGCTACATCTTTATTCTTGAAGCCTCACTCCCACCCCTTAATCTTAAAGCACATCTGAATTTTAAAATTTTTTGTTTTTTTTTGAATAGGTTATATATTCACTTAACTACAATTGTAAACAGCTGAAAAGGTTACACAGTGGAAAATCTCCCTTTCTACCCTTGACTCTCACTAATGATGTTTCCTATGACACCTAAGAGCCAAGAGCAGCTTTGAACATATGTCTCAACATAAAGGCTCTGGGTGCTTGGGTTTTACAAATGTGTTGTTTGGGTAAATTAGGCCACATTGTCACTCAGGGAGGCTGAACCTAGTTGTGTCTCCTCCAGCTGTTCCTTATGCCTGTGTCACCCTCCCGCACCATCGGACTTGCTTTCTGGTCCATCTGTTAGGTGAGAGATGCCACTTCCGCACCATCTTTTCGTGTGCCTGTCGATCCTTTCCTGGGAACTCTTCATTTGATATTTTTCTATTGAGGTCTGGGCCTTGTCTTTACATTGCCGAGCGAAGGTATTGAATTCTTTACGACCTCTTGACATGACTGCATGTACCAAGTTACCAAGAGCAGTTTCAGCAACGTGCTTTCTCCTTCCATGCAAGTGGGACAGGTACACCTGTGCCTGCTCTGTCGTTTTGACCTCGCTGTTATTACAGTTGCATAGTTCTTTCTCCCTGGAGGTGGGGAGAACAGCCTTGGGAACCACATCCTTGGCACTTCCAGGGTGCTGACACGCCCCCCCCCCCCGCGCCAGGCCCCCATGTCTTCATTATCCTGGATGCTGAATTGGGAATTTCTCCAGATTTTCTCCCATATTCACAGGTATCCAACAGTGCGTCATGCGTGCGCCCAGTCAGCTGCTCCTTAATGAGTACAGTGAGCCAGGCGCCAGGCTGGGTACCCCAGGGAATACAAAACTTAGCACCTGCCTTGAAGGACTTTATGGCCATTTAGGGCGAGATGACACACAGGCTGTATGCAGGGTGGGAAATAAAACTGCTGTGGGGGAGGCTGGGTGGAGGCCAGAGGGAGAGAAGGGTAGCACCTTGATTTACCTCCCGCCCTTCCTTCCTTCCTTCCTCCCTTCTTTCCTCTTCCTTCCTTTCTTCCTCTGTCCCTTCCACCCTCTCTCTTTGTTCTTTCCTTTGTGCAATGATGAGGACGGAACCCAGGTCCTTGTACATGCTAGGCAGATACTCTACCCCTGAGCCCAGCTCTTATACTGATTATTTCTCAGCTAGAAAGGAGACCCCTTCCCTGCTCTGCTCACTGCCTTGTTCCCAGCAGCTGAGAGATGAGCGGCTTATGCCTATAATCCGAAATGGGTCTCACTGGCCGCAGTCAGGGTGCCCGCGAGGCCGTGTCCCTGTGGCAGGCTCTCCGGGATCCATTCCTACCTCTCCCAGCTGTTGGAGGTCGCATGCGTGCCCTGCCCCAGGGCTCCTTCCACTCTCAAAGTCTCCCTCATGCCCAGTTTCTGTCTGTACATCTCTACTTTCTTTTTTATGTATAAAGGCACTGATGGAAACAGGAGGCCCATGGTCTAATCCAGAATAATCTCATTTTAAGATTTGTAATCACCCCTGCAAAGTCCTACTCGCCATGCACACGTTCCAGGGCTGAGGATGTGAACCTCTCTCCAGGCCAGCTATTTTGCCCACCACAGCATTGATAGGCCTCAAGGATACTGGAATCCAGAAACTGTGTTCCTTGTTCCTGAACCTGGAAAAGTCTGCACCTGTAGAGACAGATGCCCTGGCTGGAGCTGTAGGCTCAGAAGAGCTCAGCAGGGAAGGAAGAAGTACCTGATTACCCTCGTCTCCCAGCTGCTGTCCTTTCTAACACTGGCAGAGGCTGTAATCTTTTTGTCTTTTTGAGGCGGGGTCTCACTATGCTGTTCAGGCTGGCCTTGAGCTCACTTTGTAGCCCAGACTGGCCTCAAACTCACAACGATCCTCTTGCCTCATCCTCCCGAGTGCTGAGATTATAGGCATGCACCACCATGCCCGATTTAGATGCTGTAATCTACAGGTGCTATAATCCACAGGTGTTGCAATCTGCAGGCGCTGTAATCCACAGGTGTAGTCCCCAGATGCTATAACCCACAGGTGCTATAATCCACTGCTGTTATAATCTGCAGGGGCTATAATACGCAGATGCTGTAATTAATTACTGTAAGACACAGGTGATATAATCCACAGGTGCTATAATCCACAGGTGCTGTGATCTGCAGGTGTTATAATCTGCAGGTGATGTAATGTGAAGGCATTGCCGTCTGTCCACAGGCCCCAGCCTCCCAGCACAGAGCAAGGACTAGAGCACCTCTGGGATGGGGCCTACTGGAATCTGGACCCTGTAAGTAAGGTCAGTGTTATGGTTTGTGTCTGGGTGGTCCCCCAAAGCCTCATGAGGTCATGGGGGGAAGGCTTTTGGGAGGCAGCTGAATTTAGAGTTTGCAATTGATCTGTGGTCCGATGCTGGGATTAAGGGTGTGAGTACTAAGGGACAGAAGGAGGTTTACCCCGTCCCCCTTCTTGTTACTTTTGCTGTCTTCCACTGCCATGAACTGTTGCCCTTTGCCATGTGCCACCCTGCCTTGGAGCCAGCTGAGTATGGACTGGAACCTCTACAAACAGTAAGCAAAATAAACCTTTCCTCGCTTGACTTCTGGGTGCTAGATATTTTGTCTTAGCAATGAGAAAAGTAACTAGGACAGTCACCCTCTGCGAGGCTGTTGGAAATGAAGTTCAGGTTCCTCAGCCTTACAGAATCAGACTGCATTTGCTCAAGATCACAGGGAGCGTATAGGTCCATGTGTAGTTTGAGACATGCCGCCCTGAGGGTTTCCTGTGGAGCTGGAGGCCCCTGGACATGATTATCACACTTGGGTCAGTGCATCTCTGGAGTCGCAGATCTGAGATTCTTGGTATCACAGGACAGCCAGGGTGTCCAGGTCTACAGGAAGAAGAGAGCCAAAGACAGGATCTCATAACGCTAGGCAACGCATCATCACCAACGCCTTGGAAACAGCCCCAGCTCTTCTTAGACATCACACCTAGCACTCTGAGTTTGGGAGCTCCCAAGCATGTGCTAAGTCCCTTAGCTATGGAGAGGGGAGGAAATGGAGAGGAAGCAAACTCTAAAATTAAAGTCTGCTCGGGAGGTGACAGATGTCTGGGTGTTGACAGATTTCTAGACTTGTAAGAATTAATTTTTCCCTGTCTTCATTCATACATGTTTGATTGTTGCTTCCCACATTACCATTATTTTTCCCTCATATTGAAATCAATTTCCTTTTTGCCACATGGTTGATTTTTCCCCACATTATATTGCATGAAAGCTTTAGAAAATCTCTAACAAAGATTTGATTTATGGACAGTAAAAAGCTCCTGTGCCCAAGCTGCACAAATTGTTCTTTAGCAGCGTCCTACTGTGCATTGATTTACTGGGTTTGACACATTTTCTGCATTTGAAAATTGACCAAAATTCTTGTTGGGATCAATATAATTATTGTCTTTGGATTTAAGAATAAACCACGGGGGCAGGCATTGTGGCACCTGTAATCCCAGCACTTGGGAGGTGAGGCAGGAGGATCGCCAAGAGTTTGACACCATCCTGGGCTACATAGTAAGTTCAAGGCCAGCCTAGACTACAGACCAAGACCCTGTCTCAAAAAAAAAAAAATCTGTCCTTGGGAAGTGTGTGGCCTTGGACAAGTCACTTTAGAACAAGACTGAGCCTCTTGAGGAAAATAGAGATCACAATCCCTGCCTTGTGAAGGGTCATGGAGAAGCTGAGTGGCAGCAGGATGGCCTGTCACATAATAGGTGCTCACTAAACACCTGTGTCCTTCTTATGGCATTTGGAATGTCTTACAGTCCCTTGATGGCATATTTCTAGGCTGCATGGATTTACCAGTTGGTGGCGATAGGAAGAATCAGTGAACAAAACTCAGGGCTGGCAGTAGAGTTTGTACTGCCCCTTCAAGGGGTTATTTTTACACGTATACCTTTTAGTTTTATTACAGCCCATTAGCATCCCAAATCCTCCCCTACTCTTTCTCCCTGATGTGGAAGGAAAACTTAAGTGACATACTTGGGAAGTGAAGACACAGCCTGATGGTCCTCTCCTGAGAAGTTTTCCACCCACTGAGTCCCATTGTGCAGCAATGCAGATCAGGACGGGCTTGAGAGAAGTGGGTAAACATATAATACAATGTTTGGCGAAAGAGAAAAACATTGCTGGGTAAAACTAAAGGCAAACGCAGGCGGAGAACCTTTAGGCTCTGGAGAGTAGAAGCTTTGCTGAGAGGGAGGAGGAAGATGTGGAGGGGGTGTGGACGGGGGTCCTGGTGGATTCAAAGTTGGGCGTCCATGCTAAGGCTGCCCATGGTATTAATTTTTATATCTTATATATGCTGTGTAGACTTTTGGACACTTGAAATATTTGGTGATCCATTAAAAATGAGAGAATAGATATGGCAGAATGGAAGGAAGAAAGGATATGAATGAGGCCAACCCGTGTCACAGCCAGTCGTTGCTGCCAGCGGAGTGATGGCTACAGGCAGGCGCCAGGCGAAGGGGCTGCCACAGCTCCTCTTGTTAGGTCTACACAGCTGCGCCAGGAAAGTCTGTCATGAGTGGCAGCTTACAGATGAGAATCAGCAACGCCCATCAGTGGAGCGCTTACTAACCCGCCAGGCATCGTGATGATGCACACGCACCATCTCCTTTTGTTTTCGCAAAGCTTCTGAGGGCTGCGCTGAACCCCAAGCCCAGCTTCAGGCCAGGGGTTGGCGAGCTCCTTCTGTCAAGGGCTAGATAGTGAATATTTATGCCTGTGTGGGCCCCACCACCTCGGTGGAGACTTCACCTTGCTGCAGTAGCTGCCAGAGATGATGGGTGAGTGATTCGGGGTGGTTGTGTCCAATGAGACCCAAGTGGCGGACGCTGAGGGTGCAGTTCCATTGGATTTTCACATGGCACAAATGCTTTCCTTTGGATGTTTTCCCCAACTATTTAAAAATCACAAAATTGTCATTCGTGTTTTATTGGCATGGGATTGGAACTGAGCCTCAGACTGTCTTTGTGTGCCAAGCCTAGGAGGGGACCTCATTCAGCACCATAGACCTAGCTTCTGGCACAGCTTCAGAGACAGAGTACATGTTTGTTGAGTGAATAAGTGAGTACAAGCCAATATCTGAGAAGTTAGATGAAAGGGAAATTTTCTCTTCTGCGCTTTTTAGGTTGAGACAGAAGTTATGCTCAGTTGTCCAGGCTGGACTGGGGCTTGCGATCCTCCTGCCTCAGCCTCCTGAGTAGAGGAGATTATAGGCATGTGCCTCAGCACCTGGCTGATAACTACCGGTAGCATTTTTAGGGTACATAATTAATGGCATTCTGTGTTCTGGGGCTTCCCAAGACACTGCAACATGCAAGGCTGGGCCTGTGTTCTCCACTCTTGAGACAGCTTGTCACCAGACCACTGCGGGACAGTGGTCTCTGCTTGCTTCGGAGCACATGTATGTGTGTGTGAATGTTTAATAAAGTTACTGATTTTGCCAGTATTTTAATTTGAAAAATTTCAAGGCTGCACAGGAGTTGCGAGAAGAGTGTGTGAGCATGGGGAACACCCAAAACCCTGTCCCCTGGCACGGTGCCTCTAACCCCGTGCCATGCTGCCCGCTGTTTCAGCTTCTGTCTCTTTTGGTCTCTGTGTACGTTCCGGTCATGTTCCCCGCCACCTGTCTGTGTCTGGCTCTGTCTGGAACTTTAGATCTACCTCTATGATTCTCTGTCTTGGTATCACTGTCTTCTCTCTCTCTCTCTCTCTGTTTTCCCCAGGATGCTGAGTGCAGAGCTGTGAACGTCCCCACTACTGGGTTGCAGCAGACAAGCAAGCCCATGGGGAGAACACGGTCCTTCCGAGCCTCCTGGAAAGTTCCCCTCCGTACACCACACTCACTCTCCGACGCCCCCGCCTGTCCCCTGGTGTCTGCTACAGCTTCCCACTCAAGGGTCCTGCCTGGCACTTAGAGTCCCTTTACTCTTTCCCGGAGCCCAGCCCGGCTCCCTTGGCCCTCTGGCCCTCATGGCCTGGGCGTTTGGGGAGCCCAGGCCAGCAGTACAAAGTCCCTCCACTTGGACTCCTTTGGTTGCACCCTGGTGATCAGACTCATGTTAAACATTCCTGGTACCAATACGGCCTGGGTTGGGCTGTGTTCCTCCTGGTGCACCTGCTGGTAGGCAGGTGATGCCATTGATCCCATTATCCCTAAGGGTAACTGTGATCAGGGGGACTTTGCGAGGGGGAAAAATATCCCCAAGAAGGGAATCTTTTCTACTTATAATCACCATCTGCCTTTTTTTAAAACTCAAGGGAAACATTCAGAAGGAGAAATCACTGAAGAGCGTAAGCAGGAAAGACAACAGGCGCGAGGCACCAGCTGGCAGACACAGTTGAAGGGGGACAGTGCCACCCAGGATCGCATCCTGGGCCCTGGCGTCGGGGCTTTGTGTATGCAAAGCCGCTGCTCCCAAGCTGGTGTAGATTTACGGGCCAGGTTAGCATGCCAGGGTCCAGTGGCGCGGGCTTCCAGGGACCTCAAATCTTGGCTTGGTTTGACAGCTGTGTTAGCTGGAGTCGAGCAGCCACAAAGGTGGAGGACACCCCTTCTCCTGGCGCTCTCTGCGAGGGCAGTGGCTTGGATCCATGTTGTTCTGGATCATTAGCTCACCTGATGATCACAAGTGTCCCTCGTGGTCCTCCTCTGCCTGCCTGCAGCCTTGCCCCAGTTCGGTGTCCTCGATCAGCCCCAGGGTGCTCAGAGGATGGCTGAGCCTTGATCTTGACCTTCTGTGCAGAGGGGCTAGACAGGAGCAAGGAGCAAGTAAATTGACCATCTGAGCTTAAGAGGGCCAGCTACTTAGAGATCTTTTATTTCAATTCTGTGTGTCCAGGTGAAGAACCTGGAACTTGAGAGAGTAAAGAATTGGTCCATTCTCCCCCAGGGGTGGCCTTTGTCTCCTGATTCTACTCCCCGCTGTCTAGAAGTTTATTGTTTTTATTTATTTATTTTGGTTTTTCAGACAGTCTCAGTACGTAGTTCAGGCCGGACTTGAGCTCACGATGTAGCCCAGGCTGGCCTTGAACTCATCTTCCTGCCTCAGCCTCCTGAGTGCTGGGATTAAAGGCATGTGCCACCATACCTGCCTCGTGTAGAAGTTTAATTAATGATTAATTATTATTATTTTTTGAGACAGAGTCTCACTCTGCAGCCCAGGCTGGCCTCCAACTCATAATAATCCTCCTGCCTCAGCTTCCTGAGTGCTAGAATTACAGGCCTGTGCCACCACGCCTGGTTGGGAGTTTAATTTAAAAATTATTTTTATTTTATATTTGTGTTTCTTTTTCCTTCAGGAAAAATTAATTCAAATAATTTTGAAAACCAAAGGGAAATATCATGGGCATTTTTAGTAGCAAAAAAAAAAAAATTGTTTCCTAAGCAAAATGTGTGCAACACAGTGGAGTGTGCCAGGGTTCACAAGCTCTGGGAGTGCAGCTACTGCTTTGCTTTTTGCGGCTTTTTCATAAAGGCAGGTGGAGAGAGGAGATGACAACGCGAGGCTTCTACAAATAACGGCCCCTCCCTCCCGGCTTGTTCCATTTTTTATAGAATTTCCTAACGGCTTGGCTCTACATTTGGGGCTTTTCCTGCTGGATGCCCGAAGGTAGGAGCCCGTTTAGCAGAGCTGGACGGAGGCTCTCAGTTGTCCCTCCCAGGTGTGTCTGGAGTCTGCATTGGCTGCGCCCTTGGGTGCGTCCCTGTATTTTCTGGTTCTTTCCTTGCACTGCTGACTGACTGGAAGCCAGTGCAGAATGGAAGGTGCAGTACTGAGGGGGATTTGAGATGATACAAGGATAGAGATTTAGGGTTTAATTTTCAATAATGGTAATTGAACCCAGGGCATTTACAATAAGCTACATCCTCAGATCTTTTCATTTTTTGAGGGGATCTTGCTAAGTCACTAAGTTGCCCAGGTTGGGCTCCAACTCTTGATCCTCCTGTCTCAGCCTACCAAAGTGCTGGGAGGATAGGCATGCACCACCATGCTTGGCTTGTGCTCTGAACCATTCTACCTTCCTGAGACAGGATCTAGTATTTCCTTTAATTTTTTTTTAAAAAGCAAAAGGACTAGAGCAAGGCTGAGTGTCAATTTAAAGACAAATATTAAATAAATGGTAAAGTGTGTGTGACTGAGATATGGCAAAATGGTGGTGACTTGAGAAGTCTAGAATTCCAAACATGGCTGCCTTATAAATTCCAAACATGGCTGCCTTGTAAATTCCAAACATGGCTGCCTTGCTCTCAGAAGGAGCCAAATATTCACACAGCAGCTCTGAGTAGCTTTTTTTTTTTCTGTACTGGGAATCAAACTCATGACCTCGCCCTTGTCAGGCAGGAGCTTGCATCATTGAGCTATATCCCTGGCCCCTTGTTGTTGTTGTTGCTGTTGTTATTTTAGCTCTAAGTAGCTTTACAAATTGCCTCTCTTCTTTCTCTGCCTGCAGAGCCTAGGGCATTTAATAAAAGAATTATTTATGATGATGGGGGGAAGGGAAATGAAGGGATATGGAGGACATAGCAGATGCACAAGACACATGAAAATCCCCAACCTCCAAAGCCTATGTTTCTAATTGGAGCAACAGCCAAACTAACAAGTTAATAAATGACAATGTCAAACATGGTGAAGGCTATGAAAATAATGCCACAGAACGATGGCGAGGTCACACCTTTCCTGGAAACGGCAACTTTGTGAGCTCCATGGTCTGTGTCATAACTACTCTCCAGCTGGTTGTTGTGGCTGTGTCTCAATAAAACTTTATTTACAAATACAACCAGAGGGCTGGATATGGCCTGCTGCCCTCTGGGACTGGGGAATGACTCAGTGTTGTGATAGGGGACAGAATAAGCTGTGACTAGAGAGGGGCAAGGAGGGGCTCCCCAAGGCAGGACATTGCCTCAGAGCTGAGTGACAAGAGGAACCAGTAAGGCACAGTGCTGGGTCTGAGTCTCCTGAGGAGACGGGACAGCATTCGCTCCGCTCTGTGCCAGGCACTATTTTGCTGAGGAACTCAGGAAGGAAAACCCCCCACAAAAATGGGTGGCCTTGTGGATCAGAAAGTCCCTGAGGGTAGTGTGGGGGGTTGGGCCTGTGATCTTCCCTGGGAACAAGTGACAGCAAGTCCCTCTTTCCCTGCCCCAGGCCCAAGGGTCCCGTTTGCTCCCCACTTCCTATCCTGCCCCACCACCCCACAGTGATTGAGCATCATTTGTTATCACATTTATATCTGATGCCCCCTAAGAGCTCCAATTGCTCATAGCTGGGCTTTTGGAAATGGATTGGCGCATGGGGGTGCTGGAGCTGACTCCCTGGTAGGAGCTGGGGCCTGCCTGGGGGAGGCGGGTCGTGGGGGCGGGGCTATACCAGTTTCTCTCCCTCCTGCCCCTTCCCAGCTCCTCCCTTCTGCTTCCTGGTGGCCATGAGGTAAGCAGCTCTCCTCCGCCAGGTGTTTCCACCACGCCCTCTTGCCTTGGATCAGTCAAGAATGGACACAGAAGGTTAGCCCAATAAACCCCTGCTCTTGTCGGTTGTGGGTGGCAGGTATTGTGTGACCGAGACACCTAATATAGTGGAGTTAGGAGGGTTTGCTTTAACTGATGCCCTGCAGAAGGGGGAGAAGCCAGCAAGGTGGCTAAGGAGACTCTGATAGAGGTGGATGAGGAGGGAACAGATTCCTTCATCCAGTGATGTCCTGGCAGTAGGTTTAATGTGCAGGTAAAGTGTGTCCATGACAAGAGATGCACCCTACAATGTCATAAGGGCTCAGACCTGTCTGATTTCATTCTGTATTATGTCTGGCTTCTGGAGGGCAGAGCTTGTACTCCTGGTGATTTATTTCCGTTGAAGCTCAGAGAGGGCAAGTGGCTTGCCAACTGATGCACAGTGTGGCTGTCAGTGCAGAGCCCTGGCTGGAACTGAGACCTCCTGCTTCCGCACAGTGTGCTTGTGCCATTCTCTTCTCACCTGTGAAACTGTCTTCAATTGCTGCCTCCCTCTGGGGGACAAGCCCGGGTCCTCGTGTCCCTGGAAGTAAGCACAGTGCTGTGCTTCGATCTCCGGCTGTGTTTCATCTTTTCCTCGTGTTAATAGTGCTTCCCACCATGCAATGCTCCACACAAATGCTGGCTTCTCTTCCTGCCCCTTTGTCATGTCCAGGAGATAAAAAAACAGTGGCCTCGTCATTTTCCTCTGGACACAAATGTCTATCCTGGCCACCTCTGCTGAGGGCCACTTGTCTGGACCCGAGGCAACCATCCCCCTGCCCAGCCACGGTCCCACATACCCAGTGAGACAGTGAATGGGGTTGATGACAGTAGATGCTCAGTAAGTGACCGCTTTCACTGTCATCACTGGGCATGGAGAGAGGGATGGGGCAGTGGGGCAGTGGGGGTACAGGTATGTGTATTTGGGGTGGGAACCACTGGTTTTAGGAGGTCAGAGAGGCCCCTCTGTCTGGGGGACATTTAGGAAGAACCCTAAAGCATGAGAGGGAAGCAGCCAGCTAAAGATTTGGGGGCGTTTTCCCAGAAGGAGCAAGGCATGGGCAAAAGTCCTGGGGTCGGAAGGACCACATCGCTGCAGGAGGCGGTGAGGTCAGAAAGTGGAAAACCAGGAGAAGGCGGAAAGAGCAGATCAGGCAGGGGGCATTGAATGAGGGCTTTGGCTGCATTTCGAGTAGAATTGGAAGTGCTGAAAGGTGTTAAACTGGTGAAGGTCACAATGTCATTTCCTATGTTTTTGTTTCTAAAAACATGCTGGAACTGGCATAGGAGCAGGGTTACGAAGGGGTTATTGGTAACAGCACTCGCACCCAGAGGCATGAGGCCTGTCATCTCCGCTGTACAAAGCAGCTTTCTCCCTTTGCCCTGAAAGTTTAAACCCAGCGCCGCCCATCTCCACGACACTGTCGCAGGGAATTCCAGCCTCCTCAGCACCCCAGGATCCTGGGAGCGGTCATCACAGGTTTTTTTGATCTACAGCCACAACATCTCAAGGCTTGTTTCCTGTGATTTGGGTGGAATGACTCAGAGTTTTGCGTATTTTAAGTGAAAGAGTGACGTTCAAGCAGCTGTAACATACGTACGGAGTCCACGCCGGCCTGGGTGCCCTCTCTGTGCCCCCCACGTGTCCCCCCCAGGACAGGTCTGCCCCCAGCTGGAGGAGCGGTTCCCACAGCAGAGGGGCCAGTGATTCACAGTTTGAAGAATGACTTTGCATAAAGAAAGCGCTCACTGGAATGATGTCAATCTCTTCAGTCCTCTCTGAGGGTTATTATTCATTCATTCTGCCAGATCACTTTGAGGGGAGAAGACACAGGTATTTATAGAAGATGAAGAATCAACAGTGGAAGCTCGGATGATTTCTAGTAAAAAAAAATTAGAAATTGTTTTGTTTGATCCATTTGAAGACAGAAGTGGGAGTTGAACACACAGCTGTTTGTGGGTTTTTGGGGGGTTACTGGAGAGTGAACCCGCAGCCTTCACCCTGAGTTACATCCAGTCCTTTTAAAAATTTTGAGACAGGGCTCATTAAGGCACTAAATTTGCCCAGGCTGGGCTTGAACTTGCAATCCTCCTGTCTCAGCCTCCCGAGTCGCTGGGATCACCCCGAACCCCCTGCTCTTCCACATGGTTTTAAGGTTTTCTGTCTTTATTCTTCTGGGTTGGACTTTACTATCTTTTAAAGAAGTGGCCCAAAGGCCAGAGTCATGAGTCCTTTCAGTGGGACACGGGTGTTTTTAGGAATTCCTCCTGAGCCTTGTCCCCGCTCTGCCTGTGCCCACCCTCTGTGCTGGTTGCTGGGAGCTGCAGTGATGCTGTTAGCACTGGGGAGAGCTTGTCATGCTGCTTGCAAGGTGCCTGGGAAGCAGGACTGAATATCTTGCTTTTGCCAGGGACACAGGCAGAGTGGGGAGCAGAGGGTGGGAGGGGAGGCTGAGACTGTAGGCCTCTGTTTCTCAGAGTTCAACTCTCTCTGGCTGCATGACCTGGTGGCTTCAGTGAGGCCTTGTGGGTTGGCCAGCAGGGGCAGGAGGAGGGGGATGCTGGCTGGGACCAAGGATGACAGTTGCTTGGGTTTGCTTTATGCCTGAACAGGAATGATCCCATTTTACAGTTGAGGAAACTGAGGCTCAATGCAGGCATCTGACAGGCAAAAGTAGATGAGCTGGGGTTCAAACTCAGCTCCATCTGTGACTTGGTTACTTTTCTTTCGTTGCTGAAACAAAATACCTGATGCCGAAAATTAAGGCAGGAAAGGATTATTTAGCTCAGTTTGTGGAGGTTTCAGTCCGTATTCGGCTGGCTTCAAGGCAGGGTGGCACATGGCAGAGGGCAACAGTTCATGGAGGCAGAAGATAGCAAAAGCAACAAGAGCAAAAGGGAGGAGCGGCAAGCAGCCCCGTTCCCTCCCTTACATAGTATGCAAACTACCCACCCCAGGGCGGGCATAGCACTCACACCCATAATTCCAACACTGGACCATGAATCAGTCATAAACTCTAGAAGCCACCCCATGACTGCATGAGTTTTGGGGGGACACCCAGACACAAGCCATCACAGTATGGATTCAGCGTACTCCACCTTCATCCAGGACAGCCCCTTCCCAGCCACCGCTAGCCCCGCCACCGTCTGCTCTTGCTTTGGCCACCGCAGTCATGTCTCCCTGGTCTTCCTGTCTGCCACCCCTATCCTCTCAGCCCAGCAGTCTGAGGGTGCTAAGTCTGCCTTCTGCAGCTCCCTTCTGACCTTATCCACAGCAACCGCCAAGATCCTCACTCTGGCTTTCAGACCTGACACGTTCCTCATCTACTGCCATTCGTCCTTGCTGTACTTCAGTCACCAGGCTTCCTTTCTCTTCCTTGATCAGAACAGGCACGTTCCTACCCCAGCACCTTTGCACTGGCGGTTCCCTCTGCCTACAGTACCCGTCTTGAATGGCTAGAATGGCTGTTTTCTTGCAAGTCTTAGAAGTCACTTAATTGGTCCTTCTCTGACCACTTTGTTAATAAGGATAGAGATCCTTTCTCCACCCCAATTCTCCCTCTTCTATATAGCCCAAGCTGGCCTTAAACTCATGGTGATCCTCCTGCCTCAGCCTCCTGAGCACTGGGATTATGGGCATGCACTACCACGCTGGGTTCCATTGTGGTTTGAGCATGCATTTCAGGGAATTGTTGTATTTGAGGGACAGCAGATCTTGTCCCAGCACGTCCCCAGCTGGAAGCCTAGCACCCCAAAGTAGCCTCCCACTATTTCTTGAGAAAACGGGAAACAGGAGTCTTTGTTTTGGGTTATAATAAGACAAGCAACTCACATAAAACAAAAGTTAGCAGCTGCTCCGCACACCAGGCTTAACATTCAGGGGTAATTTAAAGCTTGGAGGAGGCAGGGTTATTAATAAGCAGTTGGGGGGGGTGAGAGAAGGAAGGCCTTCAACTGAAAAAGCTACCGCATGTAGCGTCACAAATAAGGCCCTGCTTAGCATTCCGAGCTGCTCATTTGCAAATTAAGGGAAGTATTGTTTTAAAAATAATCAAGTCTAATTTTGCATGTTTGGGAGAGAGGGCTTTCTGCTGGCTTAAAAAAATCTTTATTTACGTGTGATGCTCTGAATACAGATTAATCTCTGTCGCTAAGCTAAGCTGCTTTCTGTCCTCCCGACTGCTCACCAAAGCGAACTGTAGTAACTGTGTTGCTAGTGGAGGGTGGCTTGGGGTCCCGAAGTGAGCTCTGGGGCTCTCTGTAGAGCCCCAGGATTCCATCCTTCAGAGCAGGGATCTTAGAAACTACTGAAACCCATTGTCTTCACTTCACAGATACTGTGGAAATAGATGCACAGAGAGGTGAAGGAACTTGTCTCAAGCCACACAGCAAAGCAATGGCAGAACTTGGGTTAGAACCCAGGCTTCCCCCAGCTGTCACCACGGTACCTCCTGCCACACCTGCATGTGCCAGATTTCAGTTATGCTTTTAGCATCTCCTGGCATCATCTGCACTACTGTCTGCTTCCTGCTTTTTCTTTAAGTCAATGTTTCCGACGTTTATATAACCAGGAAGCACACGCTGCAGATCAGCGGAAGACCCAGTGCTCACTGCAACAGAAAATGAAGGAAGACAAACGAAGGCACTGAAGCAATGGTGTTGGTGTTTGGCACGAGCCAGAGAGTGATGGTTGAGGCCTCAACTTGGAAACCAGAGTTTTCCAGCACTCCGCACACTGGCTTGGCCCTCGGGGAGACCTAGGGATGTGTAAAGCTTGGCGCTGAGACCTGCTCTATCTCTGTTAAAAGGAGGCACTAAGTTGGGCAGAGCGGTGCACACCTGCAAGCCCAGCATTCCAGGAGGCTGAGGCAAGAGGATCACAAGCTTGAGCCAGCCCGGGCAATTTAGCAACTTAGTCAGACCTTGTCTCAAATGTGTGAAGGCCCTGGGTTCAATTGCCGGTGCTGGAGACTTTAGCAGATGTAAGAGAAGTGTTCAGAGCCCAGGGAGCACCTTCCTGAGACTTTCTGTCTCATCGCCAGAAAGACTGGAAGGGTAACTCATTCCTCAAGGTAACTGTGCACCAGGTAAGTCAGCTCAGGGTCCCTCAGAGCCTGGCTTCGGGGAATCTGGCAGTGAGATCTGGAATTTGGATTTGATGGCTGGAATCAGGCAGCTTTCCTTGATAATGAGGTGACCATGAAAATGAAGTCTTTTTACAGTGCCTAAGAAGATAGAGGCAGCCTGGTTCCTTGGGCCTCAGCATTTTTTTCTCTTTTGTAAGGTTGAAATAAACTGCCATCTTGTTAAGGTCTCTATTTTGTGGGGCCTGTACTGTGTGCAGCCAAACTTCATTCTAATATATAGGGAGACTAAGTAAGCTCCGGGTTAGGACTGAGAAGACCTAGATTCTAGTCCCATTTCCCCAATTCATTTTCCATGTGAATTTGGGCATGCAGGAAGACAGGCAGCCCCGCTTTGCAATCATCAGCCCAGCGCTATGTAAAATTTCCAGTGAAGCTGACCCTGGAGACTCTGGACTGGCCTCAGAGCCCTGAATTTCAAGTCCAAGGCAGTGAGGAGCCAGGGAGAAGCTGGGGGGGAGCAGAGTTTTGCCTGCATTTATCACCGTGTTAGTTACCTGTCAGCAGGCAACTGAGGTGCAAGTGGGACCGCAGGCGTGAGAGCGCGGTGCTAGAGGGAGCATAGTCTGTAGCTAGCAGCCCCCGCCAGGGCATGTGTCTGTCCTCAAACCACCTTACCTTCTGCTGATCTCCACCAAAGGATGTATCTACGACAGCGCAAACAGCCCCATTCCTCTGTTCCCCTGTAACATCCTCAACAGCTGCACAGGGGCTCTGTGTTTTAAATAAAGCACTTAAAAGCATTCAGGATGTAGCTACAATCACCATGGATACTCATCTCTGAAATCCTCTATTGCTATGGCAACGTTCCATCCATCACTCTCCTCAGGCCCCCATCCCCCTTGTGCCTGTTTACCCTGAAACTGACATCTTGGTGACAGTGAGTGACAGGAAAGGATTTGAGAGGAAATTCCAAGGGTGCAGAAGCACGAAACATCTTGCCAGAAAATACATATTTTCCCATTATCATAATAAGTATGTTTCACGCTCCTGTTTTATCCAGGAGAGGTGATTGTTTTTTTTTTTTTTTTTTTTACAGGGGAGAAAGAGGAAGAGTAATGGTGAGTTAAAGCCAAAGTGACCCTTTTGTCACGTCCTGTGGGTGATTTTTAATAGCTATTCTTTTTGAGTTGAGAATGTGGTCACTAGGGATCTAGGAGTCTCACATCGACAGTACCACCTGACCCACTTTCTGAAGTTTTCAGGAAAACCAAGAAAACCCTGTGGGTAGAAAAAAGCAGCCTATGCTGAGGTAGCAGAGCAGCCTTTTTGGAAGGGTAAGAAATGAGGAATGGCCACGTGCCAATGTTTGGGGAGTGGTTATGGAGGGGGCCAGGGTGGACGTGGGCCCTTTGGTACAGACAGATGTCAGGTTAGACATGGCTTGCATGGACCACAGAATCTGAGAATGCCTTGAGCCATCTTCCTAGGAAACTCTCAAACTCCCACTTTGTAGTTCAGGTTGGATTTGAGCTGATTATGTAGCCCATTCTGGCCTGGAACCTGTGGTGATCCTTCTGCCTCAGCCTCCCAAGTGCTGGATTTATAGGTGTGTACCACGATGCCTGGCAAGTTCCATCTTAGTTATTGAGTTATTGCATGCCATCAAAATGCCAACCTCCAAACTAAATAATTTTGCATATGAAACAATGTTTCCCTCATGAGGTCAGAGGCAGAATTCTCTATCCTGTCATATCGGAGCTCAAAAAACTTCAGGTTTTGGAACTTTTCGTATTCTGGAGTTTCAGAGCAGATCCCTCTCCAACGGTGTGACTTTCTGCAGTGTGATCTCCTCAACCATGCCCACCCACCACAAGCAAGAGGTCTTGTGGGTGCTGTTACTGTCTGTACCCCAGCATCTACACAGTGCATGTTCCACAGTAACTATGGACCGTTTCCTGAACGAAGGGCTTGGTTAAAGCCGTGGGTCAAATGCGAAGCATCTTGATAGAATTGACCTTGGAAGTGAAGAGCTGCTCATGTTGCCATGGGCATGGCCACTAATTGATGGATGCTTGGAAATAATAGCAGTAATCATTTAAAAGACACCCCTTGAACCAGGTTACTGCTCTAAGAATGTCACATGCAGCCTGGGCATGTGGCTCAGTGGTGAGTAAAGAAAGAAAGAAAGAAAGAAAAGAAAGAAGAAAGAAAGAAAGAAAGAAAGAGAAAGAAGAAAGAAGAAAAGGCTGTCACATGTATTATCTCACTCCATCTTTCCAATAGCTTTCTGAGGTCAGTGGGACATTATTATTTCCATTTCACAATGGAAGACAGGAAGCTTGTGGAGCTGATGTAACTTATTGAAGGGCAAGCCTCTTGAGCTCAGTGTTCTGACACCAAAGTCAACGGTTTGACAACTAAGCTCAAGAAAATAAATGTCTTGGGTCAACTCTCACACTCCATTCCCATTTCATTTCTTAAAGCTAAAACCAATATAATGGTTTCCATTGAGAGGGCAGTGTTATATCAGCATTATCAGAACCAAGTGATGTGCCTGATTTTTTGAATATTTTCTGCTCCCAAGAGGCGATGTGCTTAGCTAAAAGACCTTCATCCTCTGAATTAGTTGTTCTTGCTTCATAAGCAACCACAAAAACGCATCACCATGCAAGGAGGATGATTTCTTTAGTTACAAGATGAAAGATTGATGCAGGGAGGGGCTGGCTGACTATTTATAATCTAATGTGATAGGATACACACGGTGTGATCCAGAACTACAGCAAGTGTTTAAATTTAAACTATTCCAGTGAAAGACACATTCCCATTTGTCTTTCTCAGAATTCTCCCCCTCATTTTGGACACACTGATCCCATCATCCTGCAGCTTTCTGAAGCAGGTCTGGACATCCTCCTTCATGAGTGTCTTTGGCCATGCCATTGTGGCTGCTGTGATGTTCCAAGTTGCTTCAAAACATTTACCAAAGTCATTTTGACTTTGGGAAGAGCCAAAGGTCGCACAGCGCCACATCTGGTGAGGAAGGTGCGTGAGGACACAGAGAGGTGCTCTCACCAGCCTGCCTTTGTATTGGGTGGCACTTGGCGGTGGCATTCACTGTATTTGTTTAAAATCATGTTCATGAAAACACGAAAGAAGACTTCCAGAACTGCTTCAGAAAGTGGCAAGATGGTGGGATAAGTGTGCCTGAAGCGAGTGGGAGCATTTTGAGGGAGACTAATGGCAACATGCTTTTTACTGCAATACATTTTAAAAAGTGGAGACCTTCACTGTACATGCTGAGCCCCCCTGTGTGCGTGTATTTTATGTTGTGGTGCAGGGGATGGAAGCCAGGACCTGGTGCGTGCTAGCGGAGCCCCTGTTCCTGTGGATGGTTTTACTTTCCCTGGTCAGTTGTGCCGGTCTTGCCCATCTTACTCATGTTTTCTGGTGTAGCTCTTGGGCTGGTCCAGCTGTTACTGTTGCTCCACGTTCTCTCTGCAGACCAGATCGTTAGCTGGGTGCACCCATCTCCCAGTGCTGTCAGAGGTCTAAGTGTGCAGGCGCATGTGCATGGGGCCTCTTAAGCCCGGGGCTTGGAACCAGCTCCCGGTCACTCTGCCCTGTGCCACTGGCTGACCTGTGGGGCCCAGAGCCAAGGACTGAGGAGGTCACGCTCCCCGACCTTGTGAGGGGCCTTGTACTTGCTGTCCTTTCAGTTAACTTCTTAATCTGAAGTTGGGAAGGGAAATAAAGGAGACGTCTTCATTTCTGCTATGAATTTTTTTTTTTGAGACAGGGTTTCACTATGTACTTCAGACTGGCCCTGAATTCACTATGTAGCCCAGGCTGACCTTGAACTCATAACGATCCTCCTGCCTCAGCCTCCTGAGTGCTGGGATTACAGGAACGCACCATCACGCCTGTCCCTCTGCTATTAATTCAAAGCAACTCCATACCCAGGTGACTGCGGTGTAGGAAATGGGTGTAACCTCTGCCCAAAGGGGAGAGTAGCTGGGTAGAACAAGGGGACGGTGCACACAGTGGGTGTGAGGGGCCTCACCTCAACCCCCTCCAATTTTAATTCATGACTGAAGTAAAATATTCAGATAAACACACAGATTCTTAAGTGCAGAGCTTGATAAAGCTGTCACAGGTGAACACACCCCCAAAGCATACAAGTCAAGAAGTAGCATATTGTCAGCCCTCCCTGACTCTTCATGTGTCCCTTTCCAGTCATTTTCATCTTGAGACAGAGTCGTACTTTTAGCTCAGGGTAGTCTTCAATTCAAAATCCTCCTGCCTCAGCCTCCCACAGTTACTTGTTATACCCCACGTAAATGGAATCACATAGTACGTGTTCTCTTGTGTCTGACTTTTCTTTGCTCAGTGCTCCATTTGTGGGACACACCTTGTGGTTTATAGTTTTATACCCCTTACTTACCTTGCTGTACAGCGCTCCATTTTGTAGAGACACCTCAGGCCAGTCGTCTCTCCTGCTGTTGGTGGGCACTTGGGTTGTTTCCAGTTTTTCTTTTGCTTCACTTTGCTAATGTGAGTATGACCTTGAAGGTCCTAGCACATTTCTTCCAAAGAGTAAAAAGATACGGTTTTCTTTGGACTGTTCCTACCACTGGGATTGTGGGGTCGTGGCAGATATGAATGCTTAGATCCAGCTTAGACAGTTTTCCGAAGTAGTTGTACCAATCTGTATGCTCTCCACTCCTCAGTCTGTACTGTAACCCACAGCAGAATGTTCCCTGCAGGGACCCTGGACATGGTCACCCTTCGTCTGACCCCCCAGTTCTGTTTCTTTCCTGTTTGTGAACCATTTTGTCTCTGCCCATCTGAACTCTGCCCTCTGTCCATCAATTGCCTTAACAACATTAGATATCAATATTGCTGACTGCTTAAGTGACCCATTTAGTTCCCTGGAACACGTATCAAACATTTGCCCTCCCATTTTTATTTCTAGGTCATCTTCCAGAGAAAAAATCATTAGAGCTATTTTAAAATACTGAATTCAAATACATCGCCAATGGAAGTTAACCAGCTTGATGCCCCTATCTCTGGAAGATGGGGAAAGACACCCACCCCCAGCAGTGCAGGACCCCAGGAAGTTCCTGGAATTTGCCTCCAGGATTGGGTAGGGTTGCTGGGAGAACTCGCTGTGACCTGCCCCGGAGGGCAAGAGGTTTGCCTCTGTCGCTTACTTCCGGGAGGTTGCATCTGCCCTCCTCGCCACTTGCCACGGCCCCTGGCAGGCCTCGATCTCATTCCCAAAAAATGTGGGGGGCAAAGGTAAAGGGTGGCACTGCTCCCAGGACCTTGTATGGGACAAGCAGGGGACAGGCAAACTGCAGCTGGTGACACAGCACATTTCTTCTAATTGAATTCCCCACAGCGCTGAACAAAGCCCTCTTAACTCCCGCCCGTGGGAATGGCGCCTTCGCTGCCCTAGACTCTCCGCTCGTCCGCCCATCACTGGGCCTGGCGGTCTCCAGCTTTCCTCCAAGCTCCCACTGCCTCACTCCGCTCCTGCTGACACCAGTCTGGCCCGAGCGGTGACCCTGTCCTGCCCGCACCACACAGCGGCTCCGAGCAGCTTTCTGTCCCCATTCCTGTCACCTGCAGCTTATTCTCTGCCCAGAGGCCTGAGAGAGCTTTGAAAATCCCTCTGTGTAAAGCCCTCCTGGGGCTCCCTGTGGCCGGTGTCACATGTGTCCAACTCGGACCCCCTGGGTGAACACCACTTCCGGGTACACAGAAACTGCTGATGGCTTCTGATAGTAGCCCAGTCCTCCACTGGCCATCTAAAGGGCAGGCTGGAAGGGCCAGGAGGTGGCTGGCCCTGGGCTCCTGCTTGGGTCCATAATGCTGGGTCCTTGGAGCCTTGGCTGGGATCCCATTGAGTGTGCTGCAGCTGTCCCCCCGGCCCCTCCTCTGGGGGCTTGGATCCTTAGGTGAACGGTGCACCCTGCACTTGCTTCTTCCCTTCTCCATCCCTTGTCTTCTCCTGCTGCTTCTTGAGTTCCCTCCGCAGACAAAACCTACTTGCACCTGCATCTTCATCTCAGGAGCTGCTCCCGGGAGAATCCAAGACAGGATGCTTGGCTCTTTCCCCACGTGAAGCATCACATGCAACATCGCACTGTGGTCTGCCCTCTGCTACAGACCCCTCCAGTTTCCCAGCTGACCTAGCACATGCTCAGATTCTGGGGTGCCGGGGCCTGGCTGTGGCTCCTCTGCCTTTCCAGAAGCTCTCTGTTTCTTCTGGTTGCATCTGGTGTGTTTCCCCAAAGGACCCTCCTCTCATGCCTCCCCTAAACTTAGCCTCCTGGGCCACCCCCTCTGTAAGCTGTGTCTCACCTTACACTGATACACTTACTTGTCTGTTTCTTTGTTTAACGCCCGTGAAGGTCACATATCTAGATGGTGACGTGCTCTGCATTGAAGCCAGCCTTGCCTCTGGTAAATGTCTAGGTATGGGTACTTCTTTATAAAATACGACAAACTGTTGTCCAGCATGGTACCATCTGCATTTCCAAAGTCAGTGCGCACAGTTCTGGTTGCTCCCTGTCCTCGCCAACACTTGCTATTGTCATCCTTGCTGATTTAAGCCACACCACTGGGAGGGTTGTGGTGTCTCCTCGAGGTTTTAATTTGCATTTCCCTAATGATTAATGATATTGAGCACTTTTTGTGGGTTTATTGTCCATTTATAGATCTTCTGTAAATTTTTTTTTTCTCTCTTAAACCAAACTTAACTGCTGGGATGATGAATGGCTCATCCACGGAATAGTGTGGAAGCAGCGTAGGAGGTGAGAGGAGGAAGCCAGGTCAGCTGAAGGAGACAGCTGTTGTCCTGGTCGCCTTTTTGTCACTGGGACATAGTGCCTGACACCCACAGCTTACATGGGCTCGTGTTTCTTAGTCCATAGTCGGCTGACTCCAAGGCAGGAAACCCTGGTGGGAGGGTCTGGTGGAGGAGGGCAGCTTATGTCATGGAGGACAGGAAGCAGAGGTAGAAGGGAGGAACAGGCCCCGTCTCCTAGCAGCAAGCCCGCTCTGGCACCGCAGTGGTCCAGTCCTCTTCCAAAAGCCCCGTCTACAAGGGCATGAGGTCACCGGGGGATATTCACTACATAAACCATAACAGTTATGAAATTAGAAATTTAAAAGCTGACTGAAGGCTGCCCTCTGGTAGGAAGATCTGTCCACTGTTGTATCTCTAGCATTGAGTCTGTCTCCACATTGTAGGTATCTACTAAATATTTGATAAACAGTAAGCCAATAAGCCAGGTGTAGGGGTGTATACTCAGGAGGCTGAGACAGGAGGGTCACTTGAGTTCAGGCACTTGAGACCAGCCTAGACAATGTAGGAGACCTCATTTTAAAGAACAACAACAACAAAAAAACCCAAAGTGACATTTTTTTGTTGTTATTTGTCCAAAGACAAATAACATCCTCCTTTCCTTTACTCTGCTCTCTTTCCTTCAGTATTGAAGACTGTTTCTTAGATCCTGCAGAATAAGCTGGGTGGCTGCTTGGGGTCTGAGGCAAGTAGCACTGATGTCAGAAGTCATGGGCCTGGCCTCTAAGGACCTCACAGTCCTATTTTTCCCCCAGGACTAAGAAGTGGGTTGTAAGGTGTCAGCTCTGTATGGGCAGACATCCAAATATCCACTGGCTGATGAATGGAAAAAGAAGAGGTGATATACAAGCCACAGTGTAGAATATTACTCAGCCATGAATAGGAGTGAGCTATTGAATTGTACGATAGTATCAATTAAACTTGATGGCACGCTGCTCAGGGAAAGAAGCCAGGCACAAGAAGCTCCATGTTGTATGAATCCATTAGCAGGAAAAGTCCAGAATGGATAAATCCACAGATACAGAGAAAGATGCGTGATCGTCAGGGGCAGGGAAAAGAGGGAGAAGGAGAGTGATTGGCTAATGGGTACAGGTTTCCTTTTGTAGTGGTGACAATGTTTTAGGTAGAGGTGATGGCTGATCCCAAGGATTCACGCCTGCTAGGCAAGTGTTCAGCCACTGAGTTACACTCGCACTGTTGTAAAGACATTTTTTGTGGGAGACCGCTGAGAGACCTGCGGTCTGCATCCATCTTGTACTGCTGAGAGACCTGCAGTTTACATCCATTTTGTAAACTACCAGCCATCTTGAGATTTTAGTTTTAGTTTCCATATATGGTCAACTTCCTGTAATTATGTAACATCTTCCATATATGGTCAACTTCCTGTAATGATGTAATGTCGCATGATGTTTGGACCTCCCTCCGTTGCCTGGTTACTTACTGACGTCAATCCTCACTCCTGCACTGTATATAAACCCGAGACTTCTGCTCAATAAACGAGGCTTGATCAGTATCCTGTCTTGCCTCCATTTCTCGTGTCTCTTGTCTCGATTATCCCACTACCCCTCTCTTTAGGAGCCTTCGTTGACTACCCGCGGGCCGGGACAATTTTTGAGAAAGGGTCTCAGTAAATTGCCCAGGGAGGCCTCGAACTTGTGACTTTCTTGCCTCAGCCTCCCTGGTAGCTGGGACTGTAGGTTACACTATTGTGCCCAGCTGAATTGAACACTTTGAAATGTTTAGGTGAGTTTTACTTGGGGAAGAAAATGCCTGTGAACAGAAGAATGAAGCTTCCCTCACGAAGACTGTGTTGGTTTGTGAACGCTGGACACTGCTGCAGGACTGCGGGCATCACACGTGCTGAGCCACCGTGTGGCACTCCCTGGAGTCCCGTGCTGCGTGCTAGAGACTGCCCAGCTTGCTGGAGGGTCTCTGCCTCCTTGGTGGCTTTCCTCCCTCTCTGAAGGGTGCAGGGACCACAGAGGTGGCCCTGATGAGCTAATGATTCCTGGGCTTGGCATCTCTCAGCCCTGGGCATTGGCGGGCTCAGGGGCAGGCTGAGGAGCGCTTGGTAACTATG
Organism: Dinomys branickii; assembly: GCA_004027595.1. Lineage (NCBI taxonomy): Eukaryota > Metazoa > Chordata > Mammalia > Rodentia > Dinomyidae > Dinomys > Dinomys branickii. Next base: position 89,787 of record PVLD010006267.1, read on the forward strand.
TCCATTCCCATGATGGTGTTGAATGCAAGCAAAACTTGTGTGGCCCCTGTCCCTGCTGCACCTTGCAGGGTTCTCCTATCCACATGGGGCAGTTCAACACCTTGGTTCTTTAACCGGTGTAACCTATGTGCACCTGCTAAAAAATATACTTTATGGAGGGGTGATTAATGCACAGTGATTTCAGTGGGTCATTGGATGCATGTTGGCAGATAGAGCTGCCCGTGTAGCCACCACTGCAGTGATGACACCAAGCATTTCCTTCACCCCAGAAAGTCCCTTCATAGCCTTTGTCATAGAGATCGTCACTCCTTCACCTTCAGACAACAGTGGCCCGCATCTACAGATGCCTAGACTCCTACTCTAGAGTTTCATAGTCACAGGATCACACAGTCATTTGTGTCTACCGTTTTACTTCGCATAATGTTTTTGAGATTTATGCATGCTGTGTGTCAATAGCTCATCCCTTTCTCACTGCTAAGTAGTATTCCACAGTATGGTTATACCTCAGGTGATCCATGCACATACTGGCCGGCTTTGGTTTCCTTACAGCTTCTGGTTATTATGAGTAAAGCAGCTGTGTGCACCTTCTTGTAGGGACCTATGTTTTCATTCCCAGGTCTTTGTATGCATGGATATTTTATCCTGGGTGAACATCTAAGCTTTATAAGAAATCATCGTTTCTTACAAAATTGTACTAGTTTTCATTGTCTTCAGTAACATATGAAGGTCCCAGCTGCTCTATATCCTCACAGATACTTGATACCATCAGTCTTACTAATTTCAGCTGCTCTGGTAGGTGTGAAGTGATCCCTCATTGCATTTTCAGTGTGTATCTTTCTACTGGTTAATGATGTTTAAGACTTTTCTGTGTGCTTATTGGCCATTTATATCTCTTTTTTGGTAAATGGTTAGTTGCGATGTTTTGCACACATGCTAACTGGGCTGTTTGCTTATTAGTGAACTGGAAGATTCTGTCTTCCATGGGAGAGAATAGAGTTATCAATGTGATGAGAAGACTTCCTGGCTTCCCTTTCTTTCTGAGATTGGCCAGGATAACAGAGTGGATCTTTGGAAATACAACTTAAGGTGGAGAAAGACAAGTTATTTGGGCATAAAACACCAAGAAGGAGTCTAACCTCCAACTTTAGTTCTGAATTTTGACTCTGGGCAACTTGAGTACTTGTTAAAACAGATTCCCCGGGAGTCCTGCCCTGCCCAGAGTTTCAGCTTGGCCAGGCCTGGGGTGGGGCAAAAGCAGTTCCCAGGTGATACTGGTGTGCCATCTGCAGACCATACTGGGAGCAACTCCTGTAGACACTCAAGCCAGAAGCCAGACCGCAGTGAGGACTGTTGGTCTCCCCTTCTCCATTCTATCTCTGGAGCATCCCCCCGCCGTCGCTTCCCCCGCTCTCCCATACACCCCATCCTGCAGAGCAATTGGACAGACTTAGGTGATTGACAAGCCACACTGTCCACTGGTACAGGAGCAAAGATGTCTCAGGAACTCAGGAAAAGGGGGCCAGCAGGCAAGCGGAAGTTTCCCTGCTGACCCACAGAATAGGCATCCTGGGAGTCTTTCAGAGCTGAGGTTGTGAACGGCACGCATCTTCCATGATACAGGTTTGTTTTTCTCAGTGGAAAAGGTGCCTCTAGTGTGTTTAAAACATTTTAAAGCCAGGAATGGTGGTGCTCATGTATAGTACCAGCTGCTGGGGTGGCTGAGGCAGGAGAGTTGCATGTTGGAGTTCAGGCCCGGCAATTTAGAGAGATCGTGTCTCAAAAAAGAATCTACTTTCAACATTTATATGTTTTTAGGGAGTTAGATCTTTTGACGATAGAAAAGGGGCCAAGAGATAGAGAAGGGGAAGGGGCTATAAAAAGTGTTAAGACGTGGTATGTCCCAAGCACCAAGTCCTCACAATGAATGTAATCATTACGTCCTGCAGAGTACTAATAGAAGCCATTTATGTTTTCGTTGATTTGGAGGTGGTGGGGGTGGGCCTTGGGCATTCCAGGCACCCCCATCCCTGTCAGCATTTATAAATTTGGAGATGTTATCTAACAATCTGCTCTTATGCTTGAAAAAATCTGGAGAGCCTAACACGCTGGTTCCTGCCATGCTCCTCCCCAGGGACAGCTCTCTCTCTCACATGTATATATATATATATATATATATATATATATATATATATATATATAATTTAAAACTAGAGCCATCCCTGCTTATAATAATATTGCCTAACGAGCAGCACTCTGTGACAGCCCTGACCATGGCTTCCTAGGGACTATGCTGCCCACTGGTTATCTTACTGGAGCCCACTGCAGCCCAGCAGGTAGGTGCTGCTATGAACCCCATCCAGCAGATGGAGAAGTGGGTGCTAATGTTAAACTGAGGCTCTGTGCAAGCTGCCCTGGAGGGCTATGTGGCAGGGCTAGGATCTGAACCCACAACTTGACCTTAGTACACTATCAGTGCCTGATACGTGGTTATCCTATAATGTTTGGGACGCCCATGATTAACCTTTTACTGGGACATTCTGTGTTCATTCTCTCGCTGCCAACCCAGCTGACAGCTGCAGAGAAGTAGCCCCATATTGGGGACATCCATCATCACCCTCTGTAGCATCAATTTTCTCTCTTCCTGGAGTGTCCCAGGTCTAAGCCAATCAGTGCTTCTCATTCCATTAACCACACCAATTGGTTCAGGGATGGGCATCTGATTAAAACTAGCCAATCAGAGCAAACCCCAGGGATGCAAGAGTTGTCAGAAAAAGAGACCAGTTCTTGAATACGAGAGGACGTAGCCTGGGGCTGCCGGCAGCTCTTTTGCCCCCATGAAGTGACAGGGTACCGGACAGAAAAACCAGGTCCCCGTAACAAACAGCCTTTGTGCCTTGAATCACACTGTGCTTGAAATCAGATCAACCTATGCACTGTTCAGCATTATGATCCAATGAATTTTTTCTTTATTTATATTTTAGAAATAAAAGAACAAAAACATATGAACAAACACACATACATTTACAAAATAGCACAAGAACAATACAAACAATACTGAATTACAGACAAAGTGACAGGAAATTAACAATGGTTGTTGTATGACATACTGATAACTTCAAAGTAGCTACTCAGGCAAAACAAATATAGACATGCAAGGTTGGTCAAATAATGAATCATTAACTGTTCCTTTCAATAAAGTGACAGAAGTCAGTAGTATAACAATGTTAGCTATCTTGCATATACATATATACATAATTTTCCCCTTCTTTCTTTTCTCTTTTCCCTCATCCCAGTTGCTCTTTACTTGAGCAGTTTCCTTTCGTTTCACACTATCATATCACTAATTTTTATTCACTCTTTCAGGTTTTTACTCTATTGAGACAATACGTTGCTTACAGGCAGGTCTGATATATTTCACTTATGAGTATGGTCTCTAATTGTGACCATTTACATACAAAAGCCTTGAGTTTATCTTTCTTTATAGCTGAGTAATATTCCATTATGCAAACATACCATATTTTTAAATCCATTCCTCAGTGGATGGACGTTTGGGTTGCTTCCATGATTTAGCTATTGCACATTGGTCTGCTATAAACATGGGTGCAAAAACAAAACATGGGTGCACATATATCACTGGTATATATGGTGGTATGATATTTTCAGTTCTTGGAAAATACCCAGAAGGGGAATAGCTAGGTTGAATGGGACCTTTAGACCCAGTTCACTGAGGAATCTCCAAACTGATTTCCACAGTGGTTTCACCAGTCTGCATTCCCACCAGCAGTGGAGAAGAGTTCCTATTTCTCCACAGCCTTACCAGCATTTGTTATTGGTTGATTTCTTAATGATAGCCATTCTTACTGGGGTGAGATGAAATCTCAGTGTTGTTTTAATTTGCATTTCATGAATGACTAATGATGTTGAACATTTTCTCATGTATGTATTTGGCATTTGTATTTCTTTATTGGAGAAGTGTATATTCATCTCAGATGTCCATTTTTGGAATAGGTCCTTGAATTTGGGGGGCTGATGTTTTTAAATTCTTTGTATGTTCTAGATAGAAGACCTTTGTCCAAGGGATAGTCAGCTAAAATTTTTTCCCCAATTTGTGGGGTTTCTTTTTACTCTGCTAGTGATTTCTTTACATGTGCAAAAACTTTTCAGTAAGATGAGATCCTAGTTGTTGATTCTTTGAAATATTTCCCATGTGGTTTGGTTTTTGTTCATGAACTCTCTGCCTATCCCTATGTCTTCAAGATTTTTATCTACTTTCTCTCCCAGTAGATTTAGTGTTTCTGTTTTAATATTGAGATCTGTGATCCATTTTGACTTGAATTTGCTGCATGGTGATAGATTTGCATCTATTTTCAATCTTCGGCAAGGGGCAAGCCAATTTTTCCAGCACTATTTATTAAAGAGGCCCAATAAATTCCTCTAGCTTGAAGTCTGTTGTATTTTGTTCACTTTCAAGCAAGTAGGTCAGAGCCTTGTTAGGCAAAGTGTCTGCCATTTGCTCCTTGTATTATGACTCTGGCCACATTATTTTCAGACCTCAGACATATCATTTCCCCCATAACTATTTCATCTCGTCAAGAGGAAAGGATGAATCATAATAGCAAGGAAACAATAAAAGTTGACAGTAACACAGGAGTATTTTGATGGGTAACTTTTGCCACCAAACTTTAAAAAATGATGGAAAATCTGTGGAAAATTATGTTTATTAAATATGGCTATTTAAAAACTGTCAGTGACTCTGGTGTTTGGATTTAGGATCTGTAATGACATTTGGGGACAGTGAGGGCTGTCCCCAAGAGACCCCCAAGAGGGTGGAGGAATGGGGCATGCACCTCGGCCGTTTCTCTTCAGATGCGCTTAGTGAGCGAGAGGACTAACTGTCCTAACAGGAAGCTTCTCAGTAGAGGCTTTTTATCCTGCAAGCAGCTGGTCAGAGGAAATTTACAAATTACACAGCATAAAATATAAATAAAGAAGCTTTAAAAAAGAGAAACGGGAAGGAAAGAACACTTACGGTTGCTAGTAACCAGGGCTGGATGAAATAAGAAATACTTTCCATTTCAGTCAAGCCTATAGAATTTTTCAAAATGCTGAAATGAGAAAATGCAAGAGGCGCAGAGGAGTGAGTGTGGGCGCCGGCACTGCCGATTTAGATGAAGCTAAAAATTTAAGTTCTGGTGAAGAGCCACAACCTGGCAGTTAGAAGTATGCTGTTATAAAACTGTTCCTTTCCGAAAGGCGGTTTCATGCAAACCCTTCTCATTCACTTTCCCTTACCATACTGGCTAAGGCCCTTGGGGTATGAACACTGTGTTCCAAAGCAGTTCTGCTGTGTGCGAGTGAGCAGCTGGCTGGACTTCCCTGAGCCTAAATTTCCTCATCAGTATCATGGGGATACTGAGAGCTACTTCTGGAAAAGAGAAAACGCAGCCATTTGTCCTTAGGCCAAATTGGAAGGTCTGAGGCGGGGCAGGAAGACAAACTAAAAGAGGGAAGAGAGTGGGGAAAACACCAACCCGGAAATCCCTCTTTACACACTGCTGACAGTATGCAGAGGATTCAGCTCCTGTCTCCCGGAAGGGGCCTCATTCTGGGATAGGCTATTTTCAAAAGGATTCCTGGGAATTCTTAGTATTTGTGTGATTTCAATTTTTAAGCAATGACAATTCATATTTTAAAAAATTTTTTTAAAGTTTTGAAACAGAGTCTCACTAAGTTGGCCGGGCTGATCTTGAATCTGCAGTCCTCCTGCCTCAGCCTCCCAGAGGGTTGGGATTAGAGGTGTGAGCTGCCACGCCCAGCCTTAATTCACATCTGCCCCAAATACCAACGAAACCAAACTGAACATACTCTGCAGGCCTCCCTTGACCCCTAGTCTTCGGGTCTGGCAGGAGGAAGAGGGTGGAGTGTTTTCAGCCTAGGTCACCCAGCACCACCTGCTGTGCGCAGAGCCCCCGACCTAAACTCTGCGCCCGCCTGAGCCGGGCCGAGTAAACCCGCAGACTCCCTGCCAGTGTCCTCCCAGCCAGTCTCCAAGGTGGGCCAGGGGCCCCAGTCCTCTGAGTCCCTTCCGAGGAGAGGGGGAGGGCTGCAGGCGCAGGTGCGCGCCGGGCGCTGGGCGCGGGCACAGACCGCCGTGTTAATGGGGCCCCGGGGAGCGCGCGGGACCGTGCTGCCAGCGGAGGCCGAGGGTCCGGGCGCAGCGCGGCGGGGCGGGGGCTGGCAACCAGGGTCACGCGCGGTGGCTTTGCCGCGGTGGCGGCGGCGTCGCAGAGGCGACACCACTGGAGGCGGCGGAGGCCCGGGCGGCGGCAGCGCGGCTGCGGGCGGTAAGGCGGGCGGAGGGCGCGGGGGCCGGGCGGGCGGGCGGGCGCGGATCGGCGGGGGCGGCTCCGCCTGCCGGGTCCTCGTCCCTGGCGGCTCCGCGCAGAAACAGGTGGCCGCGGGCGCACGGTCCCCGGCGGGAGGATGGCGTTTCCGGGGCCACGGTTGGGTTTCCTGGAGCTGGCGTGGACTCCAGCGGTGCCTGGCGCGGGATCCGTGGAAGAGGCAGGGAGAGGGGCCCCTAGGGGTGCTGTGATCTGGACATGGGGGGACCGCGTGTGTTTTGCAGCTGGCTCTTCCCGGCCTCCCCACCGACCGCGTCCTTTTACTGCTGCCTCCTGAGCCAGGGGTGACAAACCAGTGCAGAGAAGAGCTGGCAGATGGGTAACGACTCCAGCCTTTTCAGGCTGGGGCACCCCGCCTGGCAGCCTGAATGGCTTTACACACTCCTATATTTACTGCAAAACCCCAAGCTTGCTGCCTACTGTGGCTCCCGTTTTATAGCTAGGGAAACAGGTACAGTATTGCAAAGTGAAGGTCGCTTGCTAAAGCCAGGCGAGCAGGAAAAGCCGGGATAGGGTGGGGTCCAGGTGAGTGGCCCAGTCCTGGCTCCTCCCCACTGTCCTGTAGGCTGTGAATGCCCATTCGAGCCCCGTGGGGTGGGGTGGTCACAAATGCAGGCTGGATCGAGGGCCCCGGGTGGCCAGATTGATCTCTTGAGAAGCCAGAAATTGCAGCTTTTAAACTTGTAGCAGAATATTAGTTTTATTTTATTTTTCATTAATTTTAATGTTTTGCAGTACTGGGGATCAAACCCAGGGGTGCCGTATCACTGAGCAGTACCGCGAGCCCTTTCACTTCTATTTTGAGAGGAGAGTCCCACTAAGTTGTCCAGGCTGGCTTCAAACTTGCCATCCTCCTGCCTCAGCCTCCTACATGGCTGGGATTACAGGTGTGTGCCATCACTTTTGGCTTCATTTAAACTTAAAATACTTTATAATGAGAAGTTTCAAACACACACACACACAAATATATATATATATACACACACACACATACCGGCATATATTGTACTACAGACCTCCCTCATTTACAGTGGTCTGACTTAAGATTTTTCAGTTTCACCTTGGAGTGAGAGAGTGCGACATTCAGTAGAAACTGCGCTGCAGGTTCTGCTTTTGGCCCTGCTGCTGGGCTCCCGACATGCTGTGGGACCCTCTCTTCTCACCCTGGGCGAGGCAGCCAGCGCAGCTCCTGGGGGCTCCTCCTTTATGAGGAGAAACCCATGCAGTGCTCTTGAGCCAAGATGTCCAGTGGGGAGTTCGTATTCGGTGTGGTTTCCAGTTAGAGTATTTTCAACCTGTGCCGCTAAGGCTTTCAGAACTCTAAGATGGGTCAGGGATGTCGGTAAAGCATGTGGGATACCAGAGACTGAGCCACCTCTGTCCTAAGTGCTCTGACTGCCTACCGCCTTCACATGAACCCCGGCTACTCAGAGTGTGGTCCTGGGCTGGCTGGCAGCCTCGGCATTGTGAGGGAGCTGGTTGAATGATGCCTTTAAGATAAGTATGGTGGTGCACACCTGGAATCCAAGAATTTGGGGTTGGGGGGTAGGCTGAGGCAGGAGGATTGCAAGTTTGAGTTTGGCCTGGCCTACCTAACGACTTACTGAGACTATGTCTCAAAATACATACACACCTTGGTGGACTGACAACTGATAGTCAGCTTGTAACACCCAGGTGAACTGAACCAGCAGGTTGCTAGGGGTGGGAGGCCCACCTAAGGCTTGTTGCCAAGAGCATAAGAGGCAGAATGGGAGAGGAAGAAGTTTAGAGGATGTAAGGAGCTGTTTGGAGGTGCTGGTTCTCTTGGAGGAGCTTGTCGTGCTGGCTATCCTGATGATCTGGGCTGTTGTTGTTGTCAAAGAAGCTCGGGACCTTACTGTTGCTGAGGATGGCTGCGGTTCACTTTGGGGCCGCTCTGGTCCTCACTTTGAGCATCGCTTCCTGGCTCTGGAGGAGAAGAAGGTGCACTGCCGGTCTCCTGGAGAAGCTTGTCCCGTTGGCTTTCCTGATGGGAACTTGGCTGTCCTCCTCATCAGAGGAGCTCGGGACCTCTCTGTCGCTGAGGATGGCTGTGGTACCTTCTGGGGGAGCTCTGGTTCTTACTTGGAGCATTGCTCCTGGCTCCAGTGCAGTCCCTCAGCCTGCCAGCACAGATCCTTCATCCTGCTGGCACAGGGTTTCTAGCTTCTACCACTGACCTTTGGGCCTTCCCAGTGCGGATCCGTGAAACAGGCCTGCATGAGACACTGTCGTGTGCTCTTGGCCTCCAGCTGGATTTGTGGGGGGCATTGCCAGGGGCTCTAAGCCTTCAGCTGGACTCATGAAGGACATTATTGTGGGATCCAGGCCCCCAGCTGGATTGTTTGGTCTTTAGTGTGTGGACAGATTTTGTGTACTGTCTTTATATATGACTCTTTAGGTGACTATTATAAAATGATCTTTTAAACTGTGTGTCCTGTGTTGTTTCCCCTTGTGACCCCCTGACTAAAACATGCAGTGTTGTAGAAAAGGGCTGGGGATGTAGCTCAGTGTGAAAATGCTGGGCTCGATTCCCAGTGTCAAGGGGAAAAAAATTGTAAAAAGCTAAGTAAGTACTCGGTACTAAAGTATGGGAAACACTGCCCCAAGCCTTTACCTGGACACATCTCACCCACCTCTGTCTTGTTTTGTCCTTCTGTCTCTGGCCCGAATGGGCGTTCTTGTCTCAAGACCCCCCAAGTCTCAGACCTGGCCCCAGATGATTTGGTGGAGGGAAGGATTATATTTCATTTTTTTAGGCTGCTGTGTCTGTACAATAAACTGGCTTTATTCTCATCAGGACACTGAGCTGTTCCTGCTTACAAATCTTACAAGCTTGTTTTGAAGATGAAATGAGCCATATAAAAACACTTGTATGTATTTCTATTGAACATTCATATTTTTTTGTTAAGAGATAACCTAATAAACTGTTCTAGGCAAAGAACAAAAATAAAAACAAAAAACCCTCCCAAGCCCCACAGGACTGTATAGTTTCAGGGCTTGGGAAAGAGAAAAGAGGAGAAGGGTTGCAGATATGGCTGGAACCAGGTGTTCAAATAACATTTTATTTTGTTTTTGTTTTGTTTTTTTGAGACAGGGTCTCACTTCAGGCTGGCCTTGAACTCATAGTGATCCTCCTGCCTCAGTCTCCTGGTACTGGGATTATAATTGTGCACCACCATACCTGGCTTCAAATAATATTATTGGAACTTGGTCTCTCCTTCAGGAGGCAGGAGGGACAGTGGAGGCTCACTTAACTGGGTCAGAGTTTGAGATTAGGGGCATGGTAGTGTTTAAGAAAAAGACTGGAATAAGCGCTCAGTAGGAAAGATCAGCTGTCCCTCAAAGCAGTTGCATAATTATATTATTATTGCTGTTGTTTCTGACCTCCTGTACCAGACCTCACGTTCCTACATCCAGTCACACTGCCTCTCACCTGACACACTCAGGCGGCACTGAGTCCAGCGTAACTGGAGGAGCAGAGCTGGGAGAGACAGAGTTTTAGACACTGGCCTTGGGCAGGAGCACCACCCCCTTCCCGCAGGGGGAAGTACCTGATCTGAGCTTGTAGACAGAACCTTAGACTCTGATGCCAGTGGCCTTTGTTTCCCCCTCTGCCACCCCCGGCTGTGAGGTCCCTTTGTCCCTTGGCAGGTGCCAGGCAGTAGGAAAATGGGCCCAGCATGAACCGGTTTCAAACAGCGCAGCATTTGATTATGCAAAGGCAGTCAGGTTTAGCTCCGGGAGACCTGAGGGCTAGAGGCTCCCAGTGAGGGCTCTCTCCCAGCCAGGGAGGGAGACAGAAGCTTTCCAGTGCTTCAGTCAAAGGGCACTGTGAGTCCTGGTTCTGTCGGGGACAAGATGCCTGGAGAGGCAAACCATAATTAAAAGCCGCAACAGGACACAGAACAAAACCCCTCCCCCAACCAGCCAAAGAAACACCCAACCAAAACAACAACAAATGGAATGCAGGTAAATGTGTGCAGGTCTTCAGAGATTCATGGGTTCATGAAGCTATTCCAAAAATGCAGACATAGCAGCTACTCACGTTTTAGTCTGAACCAGCACTTTCTGACAGCTGTGAGTTGCAGATGAACTGTTTATAGGGTCCAGACATGAAATGTCACGCAGGCAAGACAGCATGAGGGAGTTGTAGGCCTAGGGTGAGTTGGAGAATACATACTCTATCTACAGGGAGCAGGGGCAGCTCAGCTCTGAACAATTACAATCGTGAGAAATTATAGCATTATTATATTTTGGGAGGATATTGAAAATCTAGATTGGTGCATGAAATTTTCTAACTAAAAAATAAAAAAATATTTCCTTGTTCATATACTAGTTTTGAACCTTTCTTCGTCATGGTTTCCTTTGATGATCTGATCAAAGCCACAGTGCCTGGAAAACTGTAAAGCACACAGTGATTTTATATACAATTCTTGCTGCTCGCTGCAGAGCCTCATGGGTGGCCCTGTGTCTGAAGGTCAGAGCTGACACTGCCCTCCTAGTCATACTTTCCAAGATGGAACCCGATTGGCTGGTTTTACCACCCTCAAACACGCACACTCCTATCTGACAGTTTCATTCTGCATCTGGTGTCCCCATTGGTTGCCTTTGTTTAGGGCACCCTGGCTCCTGGATCAGTCAGGTATGATTTTAGAGCAAAGCGTTCCTAGGATTGGTCCAGCCCTAGAGACAAATACTTCCAGGTTCCCCCTCTTCCCTCTTTTCTCCCTTTCTTGTGGTACTGGGGATTGAACTCAGGACCTTCTCACTGAGCTACATCCCAGCCCCTGTTTATTTTTTATTTTGAGACAGGATCTTGTGAGGTCACTAGCTGACCAGGCTGTGATCCTCTTGTCTCAGCCTCGGGAGTGCTGGGACTGCAGGCGTGCCCCACCACACCCATCCCTTCCAGCTGTGATCCTGAAGTAGTTTTTAGTCATCCGTCCCTCTCTCTCGCTCATTAGCTGATCAATAAAACACACAAAGCACCCAGTACGGCCTCGGTGGGTGTGACAGAGGGCTGGGCAGCAGTGCATTCTGTGCTCTTGGATGGAACCCTTCTCTGGCAGAGGAGCCCGACCTGTGATTGCTCAGAGAATCACAGAAAAAGATGTTCAATTACTGCTGCATGAAGTCGAAGCTGCCTGGTGCCAAGTGCTTGTAAGAGGAGGCCTTGAGCTGGTGCAGGTAACTGGGAGACTTTCCTGAAAAAAAAGAGGGTTGAACTGAGCTCTAAGGGGTGAGCAGGACAGGAGAGGCAGGAGGGAGGAAAGGAAAAGCGTCACAGGCGGAGGGAACCACATCTGCAAAGCCCAGAGGAGCACAGGAGCACGGTGGATTTCAGACGGTGTCTCTGAACTGCGCTTGGATTCCAGTCTTTAACCGAGTGAAGGCCTCTAATCCGAGTTCACGGCAGGGACTTGGAGGAGGGACCCTAGGTCTAAGAGCTGTGCTGTGGGTTTGGATCTCACCTCCTGACTGTTAACAGGAGGTACTTGGATGAGACACTTCCCAGAGCCTTAGTTTTCTTCCCTCCAAACAAAACCAGAACGCTGTGGCAGAAATGCGGAGGGTTTTGTGGTAAGCTTGACATGAAGATTTTGCAAAGTTTGTGTCCAGTTCCTGCCAGGCCAGGATGCTCAAAGTGCCTGTCCCTGTTGTGATCACTGTCATCATTTGTCATTGTGGTTGTGATGCTACTGAGTAAATGCCCATCACGGGGCAAACCTAGGCCAAATTCCTGGGGGCATGGAGGCCAGTGATGTCTGGGGACTTCTGCCGTCTTCAGGTCACTGCCGGAAGCGGCCCTGGGCTTGGCTTCCGCAGCTTGCTGAGACAAGTGTCTGGGCAGGAGGCGGACACTGGGTGCCAAGGACAGGAGTCTAGAATGTTCCAGGAGCTTATGCCTCTCTGTCCTGGGATTCCAGCTCCGCCGCAGAGTGGGGCTGCTTGGTCCTTCTCTTCCTTGCCTAAAACCCTAACAACCCACTCTGTTTTGGCCTTGATTCTGTTCCGCTTTGGTGGACACCCTTGGCATGGTGGCCGTGGCTTGTTACAGTGCCACTGACGGTGAAGCTGGAGGAAGAGATCTCTCTCCCTAGCTCTCTCCCTCCCTCTCTCCCTCCCTCTCCCCCCC